>SMMQ01003450.1:3016-18257 GCA_008271595.1 [Pythium] brassicae (nom. inval.) | reverse complement strand
CACACATAACCGATTTTGCAGTCTGCCCTGCCCTGTTGCTGTGAGATCTACAGTAACTGTTCGTGTGGACACAAGCCGCACTTGTACCTGCATGTTGATGAAGCTGAGGTAACTTAGGAAGCAACACCCGAAGAAGCGATCTACTAGTAGCCAAACGGGACCAAATCCATACGAGTAGGGCACAGCCGAGCCATGCGCCGATGCGAGTTGCTTGGAGGTCATGATGACCCGCCGTGCGCGCGCCCGAGGACTATCCGTCGCCGCATCTCGCATCATACCACGGGTCGACGTCGATCCGTAGTGAGTCCTGGACTCCCTGCAAGAGCGGATTGAGGGTCGGCCACCCGTCTTGTGCCGTTGCGCGCGCATCCATGGTAGCGTTGGCCAGTCCGTCTGTCATCCAGTTATGCCGCCGATAGTGATGCGTCCACGGAACCACCCCGCATTTGTCTGCTAGTTGCCGAGCCGGCAGATAGAGCGGCAGGAGCTTCGTGCTTCGCGGTGGCCGATTCCCTCGCATTTGCGTCAGGATAAGATTGCTGCCGCCGACGACATGCAGCGGCGATAGCTTCCAGTCCGCCGCCGATCGCAGCCCACAGATCAGCCCCCCATACCCCGCGGTGTTGTTAGTGCTGACCTCCGAGGCCGAGGACTTGCTGCCGACCCACACCTACTCTGCTCCGCGGTGCTGCTCGTGAATCCGCGCGATCGTCGCCCCCGATCCTCCAGACCCCGGGTTCTCTCTTGACCCGCCGTCAAAGAAGAGGAGGAACTTGGAGCCGGCATCGCTCGGGTCGACCGGCGAGTCAGTTCCTCGCTGCCGGATATGCTCGGCTACAGCCGCGAAGCATCTGTGCTCGTGCCCATCGCCCTCGCCGGATCTCGTGCTGCTCGCCACGGATGAGCATTCGGAGGATGTTCGGGTTTCCAGAGCTGTGAGTTCGCAGACGAGATCGATGAGAGATTGCAGAAGCGCGCGATCCCGTACATAGTTACACACTATAGATAGATATAGGAGACGGCGTAACGGACGCAGGCGACGAGGAGTGGCGGGTGAGTGTCTCGAGGCGCTGACTTCCGATCGTTCTCCGCCGCTAGCAAGCTATTCCGTATTCGCCCGCTAATTTCAAGATGAACGGCTCCATCGGTGTGGGCTTCCTCGCTCTTCTTGGCCCTCGCCAGGTTCCAAGCCTCTCGTCCCTTCAATACGTGCGAGTTCGTGCCATCAACGGAGCTGTCACGACTGTGGTGGTGGTCGGGCCCGACGTGATCGACGCCAACAGCGAGGAACTCACGCTCAAGACCGCGATGGTGCAGCGCCGCGCTGTCCTTGAGGACGAGTCATCATCTTGGCCAGGAAAGTACGTCGGCCACCCGGTTGCGTTTGTCACCCCTTCAGGCCCACACATGGACCTGTGGTCATACGGCGCTGTCACCGAATACACGCAGCACGAGAGCTCAACTTCGCTCAATATCTCTACGGAGGCCTCGACGGTGGCACTGGAGCTCTTCGATGCAACACCACTAATCAAAGCCGATCGTCTGGACCACGCTCTACAAACGATTGCAGGCATCAGCTCGGTCCCATTGAACGCGGCCGAATTACTCGATCTCCAGGACGAAGTCTGTGCGGTCGGGGCGAAGCGCAGATTCACGTCCGTGCCAGCCAACCTGCGGCGCCTTCTGTCGGTTGCGTTCGGTGGAGAGTCTTAGATGATCGTCATCAAAGAATAGACACTCGAACGGCGTCTCGTTCGACGTCAGCATGTCGTCAGATGCGTGACAGGACCAGCAAAGAAGCGGAAAGGTGACACCTTCTTGGACACCCAAAAGCCACGCCGTGACGACACGTCAGCCGTCCGCGGGAAGAAGTGGATGGCTAAACGCGAGCCGTCCCCTTCGTCATCTCTTCGTCGTAGGGCAATGCCATCGATCGGCTCAGTCACAGCGTCAGATGCCGCAGCGCTGGGTGAGCAGGGCAGCGACGCCTCCAGCCGTAGACTTCGACGTTCTGGAGCTACGTCACTAACACCGCGCGCTTAGCGTCGACGATCGACGGCGTGTGATGCTTGACGATCTCGCGGATAAGGGATAAGGGATACGGGAGCGACGGGAAAGACAGTCGGCACCACGTGAATGGCCACATCGACGCGGCTAAGGAAGGTTCGTTCCGACCATCATCGACAGAACGACCGATTCACGAGGCTGTCGTCAGCGGGCTCCACAAAGGTAAGTCTCCGCAATCCCTGCTTGTGTCCAGCTGACCGAGTTCACGACATTCCAGGCGACGCCGCCAGTGCTATGCGGTCTATACGAGTTCGAGATCGGCCCTCGAGGACTGTCAGTGATGCACTGTCGCCCGGTCGACGTAATCGACGAGATGGAGGCCGTCGAGCAAGACCTCAACATGACCGATTTCGCGCGAACCAACCGCCTTCCTCCACCCCCAGGTGCCGGCGACATCCAGTCGGTTATCGCGGCGCTAAAGGCGCTCGAAACCTTTGCCGCCAAGTTCTACAACACGCACACACGCCAGGTGGTGTCATCAGTAACGACGTCCATCTCGGACTACTCCGGAGTCAGCCATCCAGATTCGGAAGCGTGCAAGATGTTGTTCTTCTGGATCAACAACAAGCTGGGCAAGCTTCGAAGCAAGATCGTGACATCTGGCATCGATATAACTGTGAATGTCTCGGCGGAGTTCTCGCGCCACGACGATATGCTCATGAAGCTGTATCACGCCGCCCAGGAGCGCAGATTCGCGACGTCCGCGACGGGACCTCAGCGTCATCACCAGCAGCGGCCGACGTTAAGTCGAGCTCGCGCACCGCAGAACCACACAAACAAGTCCACCGGCGTCCCGTCCATCGTTCTCGACAAGCTGCCGAAGGAGAACGGGAAATCGGTGTGCATGAAATTCCTATCGCGTGCGGGCTGCCACGGCGGGCAAGTTGGGCAGTGCTTCTCCAGTGCGCGTGCACACTTCAAGCCAACTGCGCTCCCACGAGAGGTGAAGGAGTTCATCACGTCGCACTACCACGGGTTGGCGGAGTAGTGCGCGGACTTATGAAACGAGGCGGCTGATCCGTCGTGCCGGCCGTGCCGCAGCACCGCTACTGCCGCACACGGTGGACAACAGTGGCGCGACGGACGCAGCCTGCACCAAGTTTAGCGCCGGTGCCACCGCCGTTGCAGCGCGCGCGACGCAGCAACGGACAAGCTCAGATGGCTTGGAGTGCTCTCTGCGGACGCTCCGCCAGATGAACAAGGCGTATGCTGACGCCATCGTCATCTACCAGCGCAAATATACGCAAGTATAAGGATTGCCGGAACCCCCGGCACCTGCACGTGGCGCCGGGATCGACAACACAACGGTCCAATACTGGTCGGATCTCGCGTACGACGCCAAGCTGTCACCTCCCGAGCTGATCAGAATATATCGGGGCGAGTCGCCCAACGACGGCCACCCAAACAAAGATCTCGTCGAAGTCGGCCCGACCGGAGATGTCAAGGCCCCGGGCGTCCACGAATGGAACGCCGTCGTTCGCAACGGGGTGGTGCCAATATGGGTTGAGCACCGACCACTCCGACAACGACAACGACCAGAGAACCATCACTCAGCGCGCCAGCACGAGACGCAAATTCTCCAGCGCATTCGAGATGGCCAAGACGCACGTCACTATCTTGTGCTCGCCAAGGCATGCCTGGGTCTGTTCCTCAAGATCCACGTCAGCCCACTCGGTGTTGTCATGAAGGCGGGCGGATCGGACATTCGAGTCATCAATGACTACTCCTACCCACCCGGCGGTTCTGTGAACGAACTCGCTGACCGTACAAACTTTCTCGATATCTCATACAACCCACCAAAGGGCATTGCTCGACGAATCCATCTACTTCAGCTCCGCTATCCCAGCGAGAAGATCGCGATGATGCTCGGAGACGTCTCTGGCGCGTTTCGACACATCCCGATGAGCGCGTACCACGCACACATGTTCGCGTTCGTCGTCGACAACTACCTCGTTGTAGACCTGGCGTGCGGGTTCGGGTGGTGCGGCTCGCCGGCGTTCTACTCGCCGGCCGGCGCGCTGATCACGCATCTTTACACGAGTGAGCAGTATCATGCGTCGGACACGCAGATCGGACCGTTGCACGGGAGCGTCTGGTGCGATGATCACGTTTGCATCGAACTGGACTTGGGAATGCGCTGTCAAGAAGCGAACGTGGCCCTCAGACGTTCGATGACTTCTGTCCTCGGCCCGTTCGCATTGAACAACGGAAAGTTCACCCCGTGGTTCCAGCAGGGTAAAGCGCTCGGTCTCATCTGGGACACAGCGACAGGGGTCGCCCGGGCCCCCAAGGCAAGCTCGCAGCGGCACGACAGCTCGTGGACGGCGCATTGACAAGCCGTTTAGTATCAAGCACCGATCTCCTCAAGTTGTTCGGCCGACTCCAGCACGTTTCGACGTGCTTCACCAGCGCACGGGCCTTCTTCCAGCATCTTCAAGAGTTCGCGAACATACTACCTCGACATTGTCGGCATCGCTTACCGCCGGGCGTATTGAAGGAAATGAAGTGGTTCCATGTGGCGCTACGGCTGAAAGCTGTTGGGAACAGCATCCCAGTCGATAATCTATCTGGCGTGGGCGGCACCGACGTCCACATGTTCATGGACGCCTCAAACACCGGTCTCTGCGCACTCGAACCCGGGAGAAAGGAGTCTCTGCGCGCCGAGTACGCGGGCGGCAACGAGCGGTCATGCGGAGCAACCAGCTCGACCAACGTTCGAGAACTCAGCAGCGCGATCCTTGCTGTACTTCTGTGGGGTCCAGCATGGCGCGCAGACAGCGGAGGCGGCGTAACCCGAGTCTGTTTTTGGATTGACAACTCAAGCGCCGTCAGCTGGGTGAATAAGCGGTCGTCGCCGAACGTCGAAGGCAGGACCCTGAACTGCCTGCTTCTCTGGCGGAACTCCAGTACTCGCTCATTTGCACCTCGTGGTACGCGTCCGGTATCGACAACGTCATGGCGGACGCTGGATCAAGGGCATGGTCGAAACAGCACCCACTCTACTCCACGTGGACTGACCTTCCGCGTTCGTGGTCGCAGGTTCCAGTCGATCCGCCGTTCGACGATCTCTCGGCGATATGGAGAGCTTGCTCATCGACCGAGCTCTGGCTGACTCTACCACGTCCAAGTACCAAGCGCACTGGCATCAATGGGTTGCGTTCGCAAACTCAATGAGCTGGTCTGCCTGGCTCGGAGGCAGGCAGGCGCGAGCGCGACGACAAGCGACTAAGGTGGTTTGCTGTGCACTGCTAGAAGTCGGGATGCAACCGAGCTCGCTCGGTAACAAGTTCTCGACCATCAGCCTCAAGATTGCTAGTATCAGATGGATGCATCGACGCCACGCCGGCATCGACCTCGCGGCGTCCCCAATGCTCAAGCTTCTAATGAAAGGAATTAAGCGTGTGTTTAGGCTGACACGGAAGAAGCATCCAATCACTCCGGGATTTCTTTGCCTGCTGCACCGTTTTCTCAGCTTTCACAACCCAGCAGAGCGCCTATTCTGGAGCTCCGTCCTTCTTGGCTACTTCTTCCTGCTACGCCGATCCGAGTACCTGACCATCAAGAATGTTCCCGCTAAGCACGCTCTGAAGAACGCGAACGTCTTCTTCTACGACGCTCGAGGATCCCCAACATCGTCAAGGTCGACGACGCCCGTCACGATCGGACTTTAGTGCGCCAAGAACGACTAGTACGGACGAGGCGCATGGCGTGCGATGCACCGATCCGGAGATCCGCTGTTGTACCCAGTGGAAGCGCTGAAGCACATTTGAGCGGCTCGCGCAACGCTTGGCAAGGTCGACAAAGCAACCCTGTGCGCTGGAGTCACGTGCGGCAAGGTCGGATAGGCACCGAAGTAGGTGGCTCGACTCGCCGGAGTGCCGGCAAGGGCGCTGCTTAACGGCGCAGCAGACAGTCTCGCGATCAAGCTCCTCGGTCGCTGGATGTCTAACTGCTTTGAGGCGTACCCGGTCCAAGCTGCAGCGGTGACAATCGACTCGGCCGCAAGGATGGTGGTAAATCCCCGCCGGTCATCTCCGAGAGCGCGCGAGCCAATCCAACATTTCCTGTGGTCGCTAACGGCGCATGTCAAGCCCGGCGGCGGCACAAATAAACAAAGCTCCTTTGGCCCCACATGCGATTCAAGAAGCTCACGCGGATGGAAAGCATCCGCCCGTGCTGTCCTCACTAGTCGCACGCCGTCACTGACGATGCGCTGCCGGAGTTTGGCCGTCCTCCACTCGCCTATGATGTCACCGCCACTTGCCTCTCTGCCAGATTGATCGATTGCCCAGAGCGTGTACAGCACGTGTCGCTTCCACAGACTCTAAACCAACAGGTGCGCCACGGCCGTCGCCCCTCGTGTGTCCGTATGGCCGTTCCAGGACGTCGCAACCCAGAACCTCGGGGAGTGTGCTGATAGATCGAGGCCGAAGACTGCGTGTTTCAGGTTCCCGGCCGCGCCGGGTCTATATCGCCACGTTACCCCACGCGTCTTGAAGGGTAGACCAAGTCGTCTCCGCAATCTTGCAATCCAAATATTTGTGTAGCGCGTTGTTGTTGTGCACGCTTGCGCATGCTTCCACGTGGCACCCTGGCCTCCCTCAAGACGGATCCCAAGCGCTCATATTCCACCCCTTAAGCCGATAGAACCGCCGGCAGAATCCTGACGTCGCTCCGGGTACCGAGAGCGGCAGCTTCCACGATACTGACTCTAGTGCAGCGGCGATCTCCGGATCCGCACGCCGCCGCTCGTCCCGCTTCCGTGCGATACCTTCCCGGGCACGCTGCACCGCTGTCGCCTCAATGATGTCGCGCATTGCAACAGTGCTCCCGCTCTTCGTAGTCGAGAGCCTCACCCATATCCGCACCGTTCTAGTCAGACGCGGGTCGAGCAGCAGCGCCGCCCTCACCCATGCTTCCGCGCGTCTGTGAGACCACCGCTGCAATCCGCTGAGGCGGTGCTGGATACTTCTCCTTCCATAGCACCAGCGCTCCCAGTGCTCCTGAGAGGCTCCAGGCTGGCGCCGCCCCCATCTCTAGCAGCAACTGCCCCGACGCGCACGGGTGGTGAAGCAGACCCAGATAATTCGCGACCAGCGCGTCGCATTAAAGCAGGAACTGCTCTGCAGCTCTCGGTGACTGCGGAAACTCGATGCAGACGCACCGGAAGCACGTTCGTGTTGTGCTGATCCATTCGAACTCGAGCGCGTCTCCAACCCGCTCGCATCGCCTGAACGCCGGCAAGTCGCCTGGCGCGAGTCTCTATACTTCTTTCCATATCAGCGTGTTTACGCCGAACAGCAGTGCATGTGGAATGTAACCCTTCACGCATCGTCCGTTGTCGGCCGCTTTCATTTCTCGCAGCGCGCGAATCTTGGGTTACCAGCTCGATTAATCTCGCATCCACCAGCCTCGATGCTATTCCCCGGAACGCCGAATCGGAGCTGTCGCGCAGAGGAAGGCGGCCGCCCCTTCAGCCTCCGTTGGTGACCCCCGCGTCTCGTGCAACGCAAAGTGCTCGGCAACACCCCTGCCACAGTGCGTCGCCTTCCAGCTCGGTGTCCCGTCCCTTGCACTGGTCATAGTGTCCAAGAACCATGACGCCCTCGAGTAGACCCGTGCGCGCCCTCGGGCCAGGATCTGACCGACCGCCATATCAAGCCGGCTCCTGCCCCCCGCCAAGGCGGCTACCGTTCTGACCGAGGCTTGACGCAGCGCGTCTCTCACGTTTGGTTCTCCGACGCCACCCTCCTTTTGTACTTCCATGTGTGCGGTGTGGCAGCAGCGCTGCTCTTCGTGTGAGCCGAAGCGGTGCCATTCCAGTCCCAGGCTCGTTGTGCTCGCCACACTCTCTGTTCGATTTGATTTGAACGGAAATCTATTCGCTTTTAGCTGAAGACGTTCCTAAGTGAATGCACGGAGCAGGATCCCCTTGTCCTTTGCATCCTTGTCGTCGAGATCGTTGATCAGGTGGCCTTCGACCTTTTTCCGCGTCGGTGTGCCGCGATCAGTTCGTGTCTCCACCGTGTGGATTGCCTAACTCTCAGTCGCTGTGTTCGCCAGTAGGTCGGTCATCCTGTTCTGCTCTCTGCGCACGTGTCGCCAGATGACTCAGCCGCAGTTTCTGCTCAGGATGCGGACTCGTTGTGCTGGCAGCTGGAGTCACATTGCTTGGACGGTTGCTCGTCCTTGCATCTGCCGGATGGTCATGTTGCTGTCGCCTCGCACCTGCAGGTGCGTAGCTTCGTTATCCGCGCGCCGCCATGCAAGCGCGAGTCCCTCACGCAACGCCTCGTACTCGCCATAGTTGTTTGTCTGCATCGGGCCTTGGTACATGTACCCACAGCTGTCCACCTTCCAGTTCGTCGTCCCGGACTCGGTTTTGAGCAGTACCCACCCGCTGCATGCCGGACCGGGGTTGCCTCTCGCGCCTCCATCGAAGTGGAGCCTTGCTTGTTGTCAGTCCTGCCGCGAAGCCCGTGTCTCCGCTTATTCGAGCACGTGTCCGCACTGCCAGAGCGCGATCCCCTCTATTCTGGTTTCCCGTTGTCGTGTCCTGAACCCCGCCACTGCGCGTGCCTGCCGAAGTCCGTTTTTTCAGGCTAGCTCCGCGACTTATCTCGGCGTTCGCTGGTTACCACAGTGGACAGTGTTGTTTCTGGTCTGCCAGAGCGTCGTCATCGTCACCGTTGTAAACAAGAACCAAGCTTGCTCCGTCGCCGCTGCGTGCTGCTCGATGACGAAGCCAAACAGCTCCTGGAGCGCTACGACGAATCCGAGGACGCTTCCGGCGCCCTCCTCGACGCGCAATTCTGTTGCGCTGTAGCGAGAATTTTATCCCGCGCTGTTTAGGCAAGCTTTGTGAGCGTCCACCTCTCCAGGATCCGTTGCCACGTGGCCTGCGCTATATTGCACTCCCACATAAGGTGCTGCAGAGTCTCCTTCCGCCTCCGACATCGCGCGTTCAGTGGGCATTCACTCGTCTCCGCTCGTCCTGCGTGAAACAGGTTCAGCTGATGAACGCTCAGGCGGTACACCACCCACTGTTGGTAGTGCACGACGCTGTTGCGCTTGTCCCATAGTTGCTTGATGGACTGCTGTTGCTCGAAAGCGTGCCACGCCTCACGCTGTCTTGCCGCCTCGATCTTTGCCACTGCAGCCGCCCTTTTTGGTTTGATGAGCCGGTCCCGCATCGCCTGCTTCCGCTGCCGGTCCAGCGCGCCCAGGAGGTGCTTCGATTTTACGTCCTCCTCCACCCGCCACAACACCTCGGCCGCCAGTGGATGCGCTTCGAACGCCAGTCCATTGCTGTCTTCAGCCGCTTCCACTGCTCGCATGTCTTGTTGCATGTCGTGTTCTGTGCTGCCACCCAGTATCTTCCACATCAACCCGTCTCTTGTCTGTCGTAGCGCGATGAACTCACCTCCTCCTTCTCTGGTCCCGATCGCTACTTCTTGTTCGTCCGTCGTCGACTTGTACAACTGTTTCAGCTTCAGCGGTGAGTGAAGACGTAGTGTCGGAATGATCGCCAGCACTTCCCCAACCGCTAGTGCCGGGCTGCAAACAATGATGCTGAGAATCCAGTCCATCAACCGTACCTGCTGCATCTTGGTTCTGCGTCCCCGTTCAGGCGCGGCCTGAACGTCCATTCCTTCTTCCCGACGCGCCGGACTCTCGCCTCCGCCAGTGTGCACCGTCGTATCTGCGTAAACCGGCGTTTCTGCAGGGGCTTGCCTTCGGGATCGATAATCCATGGGTTGCCCGCCCACTCGAAAGTGGACCAGAAGTTCTGGATCGCTGCAGGCATCTCGATGTCGATCTCTGGCGGAACTGTCTCGATGCGCAGCCTCGGCGTCCGTCCAAGTCCCACGTGACTGCTGCTGTCTTCCGAATATCCGTCAGCGTCGCCTTGGCGACCTCCAGACAGGCCGCCGGTCGGTGGTGCTGCCACATCTAGTGTTCTGCGACCAGCTCGACTCCTTCCGCTGCTGTCGTCAGCCTCTCTGCGTTCTTGGCCGTGCGTCGCCTGCTGTGGCCTCTTGGTGTGATGTACGTCCGTCCCGCTCCCCCTTGAGTCAGCAGGTACTCCCACCTTTGCTTGTACACGCTTTCGCCCGCCAGGAGCCAAGCTGTGGCGCGCCGCATTAGCTGAGTCTTGATGGCCACAGGTATTGACAGGAGGCCGAGACCTCCCTTACTCTCCCTTACTTACCGGTGAGAAGAGCAGCCTGGGATTAACCTTGTGCCGTCTGCCTTCCACACCGAGCTTCCGTCCCCAACGAAACTGCTTCTGGAGATTCTCGAGCGTCTGCATGACTTTGCCCGGCGCTCGGCTGAATTGAGCCGTGAAGAGAATCGCCGGGAGCACCACCGCATCGAGGATGCGAATGCGGCTGATGATCGACGTGGTGACCTTCACCACTGTCGCCAGTCGCGCCTTGATGGCGGATATTCGCCGCTCCCAGTTGACTTCTTCATCTCCCCGTGCCCGACTTGTACACCCAGGTATCCCGTTGCTTCACCTGGCTGGGGCATCGGGATCCCCCTATACTCTCGTTGCCGCACTGCCGTGTTCTGACAGATAATGGCGCTCTTCTTCGGTTGCACCTTGAGTTCCGATAGTCGCTCGAAGTTGCCGAGTTGCTGGAGCAAGCGCTGCGTGTGTTTGGCGTGGCGTAGATACACTACTGTGTCGTCGATAAAGGCTGCCACCTTCACTCTCTCCGATCCCGGTCCGGGTACCGCGATGCCCGTGATGCGCTCGTCCCCGTCCAACATGGTCGCCAGCGCCTCTGCTGCTATTATGAAGGGCAGAGGGCGAGTGGGCACCCTTATCGGATTCCGGATCTTATCATCACCTCCGTCGATAGTTCACCGTTCACTGCAAACCTGGCCGTGGTGTCGTCGTGACGTCGCTCGATCAACGCCACCAAGTCCACCGCGAAGCCGAAGTTCCGGAGCACGAGTAGAAACTTCCTGTCGAGCGTGTCATACTCTTTCATGAAGTCCAGTAGGATCACTGCTGCTGCTTCGTCCGCGTGTTCGGACGTGTCGTTGTATCGCTCGTGTAGAACCGCCTGCATAAGTGTGACCGATCGTTCGAGAAGCCGTGACTTGACGAAGCCCTGCTGAGTATCTCTCACCAAGGTTTGAAGGCCGAGTTGGACTCTGATAGTGAGCATCTTCGCGAACACGTGGCAGCAGGATTGCAGCAGCGTGATCGGCCTGTAGTCGAGAGCGTTGTCCGAGTCGCGGTTCTTGCGAAGGAGGATGATCAGCCCCTCTTTGAATGTCCTCAGCATCGCACCGCCCTTCAGGATCGCATCAAACTGCGGCGCCAGCCAGGGTGCCAGCTCTCTCCTGCAGTCGGCGAAGAAATCCATCGGCAGTTGGTCAAGTCCAGGAGCCATGTAGCGTGCCATCGACCAAATTGCCGCGTTCACTTCTCCTTCTGTGATCGTCACCATCAGCGGTTCATTCCAGTCCTGGGTCACCATTCGGTTCCCTAGAATACGAATGTGCTCGTCGAACAACCGGTCTCTCCGTGCCAGCCCCATCGGCGCGTGAGTGACCCCGATGATGCGGTGCCACTCTGTAGCCATTACGTCCGCTGTCGAGTTGGTCTTCGGCACTCCGCTGTGTCGCGGTGTCAGCGTCGTTATCGTTTATCCCGCGCCCACGTCGCGATGCGCTTGTAGAAGCGCCGCACGGATTCCGGGGACGAGGTCATCGAGATGCCGAACCGCGTCTCCATTGCCAGCTGCTCTTCCTCCTGGTTCACCACCAAGTATTCACCGCACGTCTCCGGGCTTTTTCCGTTGTCGTTGCAGTCGCTGGGCCGTCTCTTGGACTCTTCTCTTATCGAATCGCTGGAAGACCCTGATCTCTTCCTTGATCCGCGCACTTCCCTCCTCCCAGGTTACTCGGTCCTCCGGCTTGATCTCCGTCCACAGGTTTGTGACGTGAGCTCTCAATCTGGCCACGACCTTGTCGGATTGTGCCGACTGCACTGGATACTGTAGACGCGCACTCTGCCCGGGCTGCTCTCGGGCGTCGCTGCGTCTGCTTTAGCGTCAGGATGACGGCTTGGTGGTCGGACTGTTTCCCGAAAGCGAGACTCCTTCCCACTGGACAAGCGCTCCCAAGGCTGACGCGACACAGAAGCGGTCGATCCGGCTTGTGCTCTTGCCCTTCCAGTATGTGTAGTGTTGATGCGCGGGTCGTGTGTCGTTGTCGTCCGCCATTGCCAGCTCGAGCGCGTCGTGCACGTCGAGGGGCGCGCACATCGCTGCCAGCTCGGGACTCTCGAACTGGTTGCCTTCCGCGCTGCCTCCGTGCTGGTCCCTTCGCTTGTTGAGTACACAGTTTAAGTCGCCTCCGACGATGAGCTTGTATGCCCGGCCGCTGTATACCCGCGTCAGTCCCGCGAAGAACCGCTCGCGGTCGCCTCTGTCGTTTGGCGCGTACACGTTCACGATTGCCATCTTGTTCCACCTAATCGCGACGTGCCTGCTACCCCACCTGTCCCTGTGGAGCGGTTCCGCCTTGAGTGCCGATGTGGGGTTCACCAGAATTGCGACTCCCGCGGTCTTTCTGGCCGCTCGGCCCCAGTATGTTGATTGCCTGTCATCAGTTAGCCCCCACAAATAGTTCCAGTATCTGTTGAGCTGTTCTTTCTCGTCTGCTGTCGTGACGTGTGTTTCTTGAAGTAGGTACACGTCCGCTTCTGTAGGTGGTCACTAGTTCCTCCATGCTGCGAGCCACTGGTGTCTCCCCGCCTTCGGGAACCCGCTCACGTTCTGCGAGCGTATCCTCATCTCTTGCGCGTGTCCTAGGTTGCTCCGGCTTCGGGGCAGTGCGTAGAAGAGTTCGTGCTGCTGGCGCATCCTTTTATACTTGTCCACCGGGCCACTTGGTGTCCCTGGCCGGGGCGTGTAGTCTCCGTCGCGTGTGGTGCCCTTAATACTGATCTGGTTCGAGGCTGTCCTCGTCCGGCTGTGGCGTCAGTTGGGCAAAATAGACGGCCAATGCTGACCAGTCTCCGCCGTCCCAAAGCTCTGTAAGCACTACCGCAAGGTGTCGCGAGTTGGACGCCGCCAGATGCAGCTCCTGGAGCAGCGCTTTTGGTTTCACGGCTGATCCGCTTACCACTCCTGCGAGCGCTTGGAGTTCTTATCTGTACACTGCCGCTCCAAAAAGTAGCCGTCCCAGCTCCTGTCGCTTCCCCTTTGCGCACAAGCTGAGCATGCGCCTCCCGCCGAACTTCTCTCGTTGCAACGCCCACCTCTCCCGTGAACCGAGGAGGGTCGCTCGCTGAGCCTGAGTGACTGCCTTGCCCAGTTCGTTCTCCCATGTTTGTAGCCGCCCTCGTTGGTGTTCGTCCGTGGTGGTGACTTGCAGCTCCTTGATCTCCGTTAGTACCAGTTCCTCTCTCCATTGTTGCGTCATGTCCGCAATGATCGGGTCTCTTAGGTGGTTCAGGATGTGATGCGGGCCTGTGGATTGCCTCATTCATCCGATCAACGTCCCAGTCACCGCCAGCACTGCGCTTGATCACGTCTTCTGTGAGCTGTCGAACGTCGGGAAGGCGAGGGAGTACACTGCCTGCCATTCGGGCTTGTGTTGGGGTCACTCTTCCTGCCACCTCGCCGCTTGACCACGTCGTTCCTTGATTGTTGCTCCGTCTGGTTGCAATCTCCGCCCGGGTTGGGTTTCTTCAGGGCTTCCGCCGAGTTGTTCGTGTTGACCACTTCGTCCCCTTGGTTGATGTGCTCCAGTGGTGTTGCTTCCCGTAGACGTTTGCCCCGTAAGGACTCGCCCGAGTCCGCTGTTGCGGACGGCATCCATTCCAAGCCTGACGGGTTAAGCCCTTGCGCTTCCGAGGAGCTGTCGGTCTCTGCTGAGGCCGCCACGAGTTGGAGCTGTCTCTGCCATTGACGGAGAGTGCCCGCCGCTGTCTTGAATTGGTGCTGAGCTTGTTGGCTCGTTGCGTCGTCGGTGAGGTCAGCGTGCAGTACCCGTCGCTGGTCTTTCGCTGAGAGGTTGTCCAGGCCTGTTATCATAAACGTGGTTAGTTTCTTGCGGCGTGCGGTGTGCTTGTTCAGGAACTCCGCCAGTTGCAGTTTTTCGTCGTGCGGGACTGCTGGGTGATCGAGTGCATCGATCAGGTCCTCCGACGTGACACTTGCTTCATCTGGGTCCCACCGTCTCTCTCCCATGTCCCAGTTACACCCCGCTTCGCCTGACACTGTGTCTCCTCCGTTCTCTCGTTGCGCTCCAGTGGTTTCGTCGCTCTCACTGCCGCTTTCGTACTCCACTTCTTCAAACTGCTCCAGCAGATTCTTCGCTACCCTTCCAGGCTTCTCCTGGTTGTCGTCCTGTGTGCTGACTCGGGCGCGCCGGAGTGCGTCTACCGTGATCTTTCGTACTGCTCGTTGAAGGGCGGAGTCGAAAGTCAGCTCACTTCCCGCATCCGGTACCGAGGTCGTGAAGATGATACTGGAGTAGTGCCGGTCCTCGTACCCCACAACGATTGGAATGTCGCCCGCCGACCCCAGTGCTTGTTGTCGTTCCGTTCGGACTTGTCGTGCTCACCCTTCCGTCGGTGTCCCCAGTTCGACCGCCGTGTTCCAGAGGTAGTCCCCGCGTTGACTGGGCTTCGTGGTCGGCTTGAAAATCGTGCAATGAAAGTAGCGATCTCTGGTGGCCGAGAGCATGTAGATCGGCCGGTCAAGCGCCTTCGCCGGCAGGAGCAGTGTCTCCGAGCTGCCCCACAGTTGTCTGTTCGCGAAGTCCTCCGGTTGTGAGGGCCCTGTTGCCAGCTCCCCGAAGTAGGCCTGCAACTCTTGGTGCGTTTCTCCACCTGTCATGTTCCCCCGGGCTCGATTCAGTGTGGTGAGCATTGCAAGCCTCTTCGAGGCTGCGAACTCCTCGTCGAAGTTGAGGAGCACCGCTGCTTGGATCGCCTTCTTGATGGCAGCCGTCGTCCGCACCAGTCGATCGGTGTCACTCGATGTGCGGAATCAATCCTGTAGCGCTGTAATGCGATTCAGGCCAGTCCTGCTCTCGCAAAGCGAAGAGCTGGACGGCACTAACCGTGTTGGCTTGAGGAAGCGTTCTTGAAGCAAAGGGTCTCACTTAAGAGTGAGCCAATTGCTGGGCCTGGAGAGTCTTA
>SMMQ01003448.1:12412-23899 GCA_008271595.1 [Pythium] brassicae (nom. inval.) | reverse complement strand
TCCTCTCGGCACCAAGACCCTTCCAAGCAAGGCAATCGGCTCACTTGTGTGAGACCCTTTGCGCTGGAGCCCAAGCTTCCTCAAGACCCGTGTGGAACTCAGTGCTGTTCAACTGCTCAGCAGTTCGGACTGGCCTGAAGGCACATTACAGTTATGTTTTGTAGAAAGCGTTCCATTGGAGATATCTACCGCAAAGGAGGTATCGTCGTGTGGTTCTGTAAGTCGTGCTTCGCGTCGCTGAGGTGCAAGTCGCTCCAGTCGCCACCAAAGTTCGCAATCGCGAACGGGCTCGGCATTGGGACTCTTCCTCGTGAATTCGATGACGCGACATTGACTGGAAACGCGATGCTAAAACCTCGGACAGCCTGCGCACAGCATCTCAATGGTTTGTGGAATGCGACGTGCGTGCTTGTGGCCGCATGCGTAAGTGCTCCGTGCAAGGCGCAGTTATTCGGCTACCCTTCTCCCGAAGGCAGTCTTTCCGCACGCTATTATCCGGGTAACCATGGTGAGGGCGATGACGCCCACTCAGAAGGCGATAACGATGAAGCGATACGGCGCGAGACCGCGACGCCTGCAAGAACAGTTCGATGGGTACGCTGGACACAACTCGCGGTACCAGCATGTTGCGTTTGACGAGAATGGGAGGTGGCTGCTATTGAGTGGCGAACAACCGCACTGCGGACGACAGCTGCAACGACGCGTCAGCGATTGAACAAGGCGAGGGGACCGATCGGTCAGCTGATATTGCCAGTCAGGAGCTCCACGAGTAGGGAGTCGCGTTAGATGAAGCTTGTTTATGAATCAACGCCCCATCTGTACCGCTTGCTGACGTGTCAACTTCGGACGAGATGCAGTTTCGCTGCGCAGCAAGTCTCGTCTCCAACCGCCAGAATCTGGCATGTCGCGAAGCAGTGGAACACATCCAGTCGCCTCCTCACATCGTTGTGCACCAGTCGTCCACGCTGCTCAACGATTTCTCCCCGGAGTTCTTCACCCTGTCCTTATGCGCCCTCTTTCCTTTTGGGCGAGGCGGGCTTGATGAAGGGCGGAGGATTCCAATAGGCGTTGAAGTGTACGCCAGTTACTACCTTTGGCTTTCCTTGAGGAGTTTCGCGCGGCATTCAACCTTTGCACTCGTGGCATTCGACGTCGTGGCAAGACATCGAGCTATCCAAGCGATCCACGTTCGAGCAAGGCTCTCTCTAGGGTTTGCTGTCGGCGCTGCCGCGGTAACAAGGGAGAAACTTATTCGATCGCTGGAACGGAAAGAGGCGCGCGCGAATTCTCTTTGAGCGCATGGCCACCTTCCAGACTCTGCCACCAGTGATTATGACGTTGGCGCTTTTGAATCGGGGCTGTAGACTTGAATACGAGCTTTCTGGGGCTCCAACAAGGAGAGAGTCGTTGCACGATCGGACATCTTCGGCATGCAGAAGGAGCTTGGTCAGCCATCCATCTTCTTCACACTCTCCCCGTCATCATCGAGCAGATTTCGCGTAGCGAAGCTGGCGGGGGCGATCGCGAGCGATGTCCTCGAACGGATACAGCACGAGGTCGAGCTTGCAGAGCAGTTTACTCGGTCTCGACTAAGCGCGATCGCGACTGCAAACCCGTTTGCGTGCTCAAGATGCGTTGATTCCGAACTGGCGACTCACACTGAAGTGCTGCTAAGCAGTGTTTGTCTACCATACAGATACTTCGATCGGGTCATTGATATCGTGATCGATGTCGTGCTGAACTGGGACCGGTCGATACAGCCATTGCGAGCGAGTGGAGGCCTGTTTGGGAGCGTCGAAGCGTTTTTCGCGACGACCGAGTCTCAGATCTCTACTGGGGATCTTCACGCGCACATGCTGCTATGGGTCGAAGGGCCCCCAAACACGGTGTCGGAGTACAACGCCAAGTGCGCCAACGCTGCCTTTCGGCAACGCATGCTATCGTATGTCGAGTCTCTACTCCGAGCAGCATGGCCAATCGCGATTGGAGATGAATGTCCAAGCTGCGAAACGAGAGCTATGCTCCCATTGAAGCAGACTATGGGTGCCTTCAAGCAGCCGTCAAACGGTAGTACAAAGCTGTGTACATAAGAATGCAGCGACTGTCACGCGCGATACCGCGGACCCGACCTGCTCGATCGCATCATTGCGAAGAGAGCTGAATGAAGTGGATCGCTGGCACGAACTATTACTGATGCCGCGGTGTTGTGCCAAAACGCAGATGCACGGGTGATCCCTCGCACTGTTCAAGCAAACGACGATCTCGCAGTGACGGCCGCTGTCTCGCTGCTCCAGTTTCAATATCATCACTGGTACCACGCGCGGTCGTGTTTCAAGAAGTCCTTGCGAACACTCGGGGGCAAGATTTGTCGCTTCTTCTTCCCCAAAGCCGTTCGGGTTACGTCGCAGTGGATTGATGACAAGATCGAGCTGAAGAGCGGCCTGGGGTGCGAGTATGTGAACCCGACCATCCCTGAACTGGCAACTACGCTGTAGATTCCGTCTCACGTGAAGCTGCTTGCTGCGGGCGGGGATAAGTGGTGCGGCTACTTCTATCACCACGTCTCAGAGCTTTCCCCGTGTCACTGTACTTGCCGGCCCCGAGAAGGCGTACTGTATGAAGAAGTACACTGCAAAGGAGCAAGTCGCAATCGAGAACTCGGCTGCACTGCATGTTCACGCGTTTGAGAAGGCTTGCAAAAACATGAGATATTTCGTCTCTGCAAGCCAACTCGGTGCTCGCTGGATTATGTCAACAGTTGTGGCGCTGACAAACGCACATGAGATTCAAGCTCCACTCGCGGCACTGTTTCTGCTCCAACGATCGCCGTTCTACTCTTCCCACCGCGTGAAGTATTTTTTTTCTTTTCAGCGACTCTCAGTCCTTACTTCACAACAGAAGTAGTCGACGTGGTGATGCATCAATGGGCTGGATAAACGCGTTACGAAGCGTCGTCAAGACATGCCGACTACGTCGCGAGACCCTCAGAGCTGGAAGATCTCCCGCTATTTCTGTTCGTGAAGTACTGGGAGAAGCGAAAAGGCCGGGCCTGTTATGAGATGGAAGTGCAGCACCACCAAGCCAGATCGCGCCGTGACTCTCAAAGGCATGAGCGTGTTGTGGTGTCTGTGATCCGCCCCAACTTGCTGGGCATCGAGAGAGCTGAAGTGGATGTAGACGCGCGGATGAGGTATGCGGATCATGTCGGCGTTGTTCAGGCCGTTCATAGCGCCGATGGACTTTCGTGATGACGCCACCACCTTCGAGCAAGAGGTTCGAAGCCTGGTCCATCCAAGCGCCATCCATCGCTCCACCATACAGCGCGAAATCGATGAACTTCTACACATCCAAGCGAATAGCGCGTGAACAGTGTGATTCCGAGATCGAGCGCCTTCAGGGAATCGCAGATCCAGCAGAGGCCGCCTGGTACCCTAGCTCATCAGCCGGGGACAAGTCCAGCGATGATGGAAACGATGAAGACATTGAAACGTCGAACGAAAGATTCATCGGCGGAGCTGGGAATGAAGAAGTGGACAACGTCAAAAACGTCGACACCCTCAAGCATTCTAAGGAATGCATAGCGCTCCTTGCCACAATTCTGCAACGCGACGCAGCATTTACTCCTATCGCTCGAGTGGAGCTCGAGCAAATGATTTTTGAAGCAGAGGTCCCACCCACGGATGCAAACCCGCCCATGGGAAGCGTTCCGGATGTCTCCACGAGAGTTCACCTTCTTCGGGATGCAGGTCGGTGCTGTAGGTGGCGGTCCCCGGATGAGCGAGCTGCGGCTACAGACCAGTCATCCCATGTCTACCCGACCCTCCAAACCGTGTCTGAAGGATTCCAGTTGGACGAGAAGCAGCACGCTATGTTCGTGCGAGTTGGAAGGCGTCTTCTGGACGCGTTTGTGGTGGATCTGGGAGCCCACGGAGATCCAGGATAACAACTCGTATCATTCCTTGGTGGGCTTCCGGGTTCTGGCAAGAGCCATGTTACCAAAGCTACCCAAGACCTACCAAAGCGGTGGGACAAGGCAGCTGCAGTGAGTGCCGAGGCGTTTCAGGGAGTAACTGCTCAGGCCGCGAACGGGATGACGATCCATCGCCGTTTTGGATGGGGACTTCACGGACCTCAGACGGGCTGGCGACCAACTTGTGAGCGACTGAAGCAATTCGCCTTGATGAGACTCCTTGTCATCGACGAAATTTCTACAACCGCTGCGGCGTATCTCGGGATGGCTGATGCCGCCTTGCGGATTCTACATGGGTCTACCGAGGTGGTATTCGGCGGTCTCGATGTCACCATGGTTGGCGCTTGGATGCAACAGCTTCCGACACCAGGTCTTCCAGCGTTCCGTCCCCCGACACAGACGCGAAACCAGAAACAATACCTCGATCGTCTTCGAGGATACTCGGCATACAAATCCCTCAGCCACGTTGTCGTGTTGACCGAAAACATGCGTCACAAGGACGACTCGAGGTGGAAGAAGATCCTGGGTCGATGGAGGCACGCAATATATCGTGATGCAAACGTCGACTACGCGAACGAGCATTGCTACGACAGAAATTGGAGAAACGCAGCTGAGCATGACGCCACGTGGTCGTATCGTCCAGTGATCGTCACATCCAACCAGCTTCGCGTGGAGTTCAACAAGAAGGCGACGATCACTCACTGCTCCAGAACTAACCAAATACTACACGTGTTTCTCGCGAAAATGACGCGACCTTGAGCGCCAGTGACCCTGGCTCAAGCGCACAATCTTCGACGAATTTGTGACGACAAGACCTTGAGCATGGCGGTCGAGCTTGAGATAGCGCTCGGTGTTGCTGTGCAGTGCACAAAAAACACGAGTCCAGCACTACGACTTTCGAGCGGTACCATCGGCCTCGTTGTTCACATAAACTTCTTACAAACTGATCCCACACGAACAACCACAGATCCAAAGACAAATCTTGTGACTATAACTCACACCAACCCACCGGACGCAATCTTTATCCGTCGTGTCGACCACAAGGATATCGAGATGTTTCCTGGTTTGTCTACTGGTGTGGTTCCTGTTCGTACAATGCTGGTGAGGTCTAGTGTGGAGCTGAGCCCAGCGCGCCGATTTTCGATTAGCATCACACAAGGCCTGCTAGTTCCCGCTTTCTTGACCACAATTGACAAGTGTCAAGGCCTTACAGTCGACGCGATGGTGCTCGCCCCACTTTGTCATGAATCGAGACGACTCCTGCTGAAGTCGCCTTTCTTCGTGTCGGTCACTCGCATTAGAACCATGCACAAGTTGTTCCTGAAGGAGCGCCTCACGTTAAACTTCTTGACGTACTTCACGCCCAAGGCGGATGTGATCGAGGAGACTGAATGGCTTAATAAGGTGGCAGAATTGCAGTAAGATCTCTTGCAATACATGTTTCAACCGACTGTTGGCTCAGTTCCAGACGACCATGTCAATCTCGAAATCGCAGTGTTCGGAAGAGGTCCAGCAGGTTGTCGTAACGTTTTTGTACATGCTGCCGAAAGCGCGAGTGGTGTGTTCGACCAGATCTACGATGTCGGTTGTTCCATGCATCTGTTCGTCGCACATCCATACTGTGGACGTGATCCAGATGAAAGTGACACGATCCCGTGCGCGACGTGAAGATCAACCAGGAAGGTTTCGCCTTAACGTATTCGTGCCGAAACCCATCAAACGATACAAGACGGGCTGGGATAAACGCCACCGTTTGCTCATACGTGTGTGCATGTGTGTTTTCGAGAACTACGACCTCGACTGATCCTCTACAGCGTGAACAGGAACTGCAGTCTACCGAATACAGTTTTAGTTACAGTATACGGTAGACTGCAGGTATTGTAATAGTAAAGGGTACACTGCAGTTCCTGTAATAGTAAAGGTCGAGATTAACCAAAAACAATTTCACGGTAATAATAAGCCGAGATAATCCTACTGTACTGCAAACACACAAGTTCAACGTGTACAGTATGTTTGCTACTCGTCATTTGGCCGCCGTTCAGCCGCGTTCCTCCACTCTTGTCGCCTTCCACGAATGCGCTTGGGGATTGCAGCGAACGGCTCACTAGCGCCGGCGCGCACCTGTGAAGCTGGGGCAGTGCGCAAACATGCCACGCAGCCACCCCGAGCAGGCGCTCCGCCTCGTTCAGCTCCCATACCGTATGCTTCAGACCAGCGTGCTTAAAGTACGCGCTGCCGTGCCACGCAGCCACATGGGACCGCGCACACCGCAGACCGTGGCCTGTGTGAGTTCGCGCGAAGGCTCGTGCATTGTATTTGCTGATGTTCGCGCAGCTGTGCCGCGAAGCCACACGGGACCGCGCGCGCGGCAGATCTTGGGTTGTGTGAGTTTGCGACTGCTCCTATGACTCAGCCGCTGGCCAACCAGAGCGAAGGGCTGACCAAGCGCCGACATCCGTGGCTGCGATCTTCGCGAGATCTTCCGTTCTCATACTTATAAACATAGGCGTCGTGAGCGACGACAGCACGAGGTGTGCGAGAAGACCATCGCGAGTGGATCCATGCGAACTTTGAAGGGAGAGAATAGCAAACACAGCAGTTCAACAGTGAAAAGTTTGAACGTTTTATGTTTTATTCAGTGACTGCAGAGGACAGCATCTTCAAACACAAAACCAGATACAATGAAAACTGGAAATGTAAACCGAATATAATGGGATGTCTGCCGAGGACAGGCATCTCTGTAGAAGTGATAATATTGTCTCCAACAATCGAACAAGCAACATCCTGGCCAAAAATGTACAGTTTATGGCCTAATATTATGACAATATATGTATGTGGCTTGAATGTTCCCCGTACGAAATTAATTTTGTGTGATGTCTTCCAAGGACAGAGGTTGACCTCCTCGGGCAACATGAATTTATGCTCAGTTCTCTGACTTTCGAGAAAAATCCTCCAAGTATCGAGAAAAGGTTGCGTGAAGGTTCCCCAAACGGTCAAATATTAGGAAATGAGGTTCGGATAAGGGAGGCCAAGTCAGATCTCAGAATAGCGCTGGAAAAATTCCAGAGAACAGAGGCACTGATCGACTTTTTCATCGATCATACGTTATGGATTTGTTTGTTGGTGTGCCTATATGTTTGCCCCTGAGTGTACATTGTAATACAAAATCCGACTATTTTCAAAATTGCATTCCATGAAGTACCATAACCAGGTTCACGTCTGTGTTAAACGGCTGCGAAAGTTTCTCATCAGAATGCATTAACCGTGAGCCCCACTCACAAAGGCGGTTTATGCTGACGACAACACATTGCCTCGTGACTGTCGACAGTTCAGCGCGGTAACGGAGAGCCGAGGATGGCATACCGTACGTGTTTGCGCTCGGGTGTGAGCGTATCCACTCGCGTCCGTTCTTCACTGCACATGCCGCACTTCTGCTTGCCCATTTGGCTGTCGACGACAACGGGTCTAAACGTGTCCACCAGCACTTACTCTGTCGGCCTAATCGCCGCTGAACTTGATAGCCAATAAGGGCACGTCGGGTGAATGGAGCCAGGCGCTGGCTCCGCCGACTTGAGTGGTACGTGCAGTCTGCTTTCGAGATGCACTGGTTTAGCGCGAGCGGTATCGCCTGTGTGAGCAAGGCAGTCTCTGCATCGGCTAGGTAATCACGGCAAGTCGCGGCCGCCAGGAGGGATGCGATTACCTGCGGAGCTGTACATAGACTATGGTTGCCGTTTGTCGACAGTATCACTCTAACTTGACACTTGAACTCCCAAAATGCTGGAGCGTCTTCGTCCTGCTCCTACAAGAGAAGAAGGGACAAAATCAGTGTGCAGGAAATAGCCCGGTTTGTGCGGACGTGTGAAAGTTACGACTGAAAAAATATTATAACATGTGTGTATTGTACCAGTGCATCAGGGTGTCTGTTCAATTACACTAGTATATTTCATAAATGAGTCAACAGCAAACAAACCAACGCTAATGAACCATTTAGCTGTTTCGAGTAAAAACATCTGAAGTTGGGGACTTGTTCTCGAACACTAGCGACGTTTAAATTATCCGCAAGAAACTGAGTGGTTACGAACCACCGCTTCCTTCTCTTCGTTAATTGGGTACCATTGCAGAGTTTACGCGCATGATGAGCAGTACTACGCGCATGTGTGCTTCACCTGGTCCGCTCCCAGGCTTGCAGGCCCAGAACGATGAAGTGAAGGCGGAGGACGTGGCAGTCTAAAGCGTGGTACAGTAGGAGAGCGAGGACTGTGACAGTGCGTCGAGCGACGACAGCGACGACAGCAGCAGCAGCGGATGAAGCAAGGAGGTAGTGAGCGACGCAAACAGCGAAGACGTAGAGATCAATTCGTCCGACCCCTACATCCATGACCGCGTCGTAAGGCTAATAAGAGCTGATAAGTGCGGCCCGCGCTGTCTTGAGGAGAAGGCAAAGGAGATTGAAGGTCTGCAGAACTCTATGCTGATGATGACGGCGAATGAGCGGAAGACGAGCATCATGCCTGCACTGGCTGTGGCTGGCCAGGCAGACGTGCTGGAACGACGCGGCAGTTCAGGTCAGAGCGACAGAAGCCCGTTCATACTGCCGCTCGTGGGGAAGGTGTGCCGTGACTCGTGGTGTGCGTGCCACGGCATCGGTGACGAGGTAGAAGAGGACTTTGCGGTCTTCGAGCATCGCACTTCAGCCACACTTCAACAAACTGGACTCGAACGCCCAGCGCATTGATCTCTCCTGGCTGGTGTCGTGGTTCAAATCGTTTGCTGCCGACGTCGGCAACGTCGTGCGGATACCTGTGTGCTCGCAGCGTACGAAGGGCGGCTGTGTGAAGTAGTTGTACACTCCTGTGAACTACACCATGCTGCCAGCCAACTTCACGTTAGATCGACTACACGACGAGATGAAGAACTACATCGAGGACAACAGCTTGTCCGTGGTCGCCCCTGTTGAATCGTCAATGCGGAAGCCGCACACAACGCATTGCCCAATGGTTCGTATCAGCGCCCCGCTCTCTAATCTGTGCAGCGTCTGCTCGATTTACAAGAGCCGCATGCACCTCCCACCATTGGTGCCGACTAAGCAGAGGGCCTTGGACGGCACACCTCTCAAGCACTCCCGCTTAGGAAAGTGTTTAAATGTTAGGCTCGGTTTGTTGGACGAGGACCATTTCCTTCGACGGCACTCTTCTAATAGCGCATTTGTCCTACAGCGGCGTGTACCAGCCGGACCTGGCGCGCGCTAACTCCGAGGACGCAGTCGTCGAGATGGAGTTCTCCTAGAACCTCACAGTGCCAAGTGTTGCTGCCACGCCGTCGCAGTGATTCTTTCTCTCTCTACTCTCAGTCAACATTTCGGCATCAACTTCGCCAACGAAGGACAGCAGTTCAACTACCTGTACTCTGAACGAGGCTGGCAAAAGAGGCAACGAGGTTTTCGCGATGCTGGCGCACTTTATCGAGGCCCGAGTTCGAGCGAGCGGATACAAGCACCTGACGATCGTTGTGGTCAACTGAACGGTACAGAACAAGATTAATTACATCGTCAAGTTCCTGATCGGACTCTTGCACACGGGCACGCTCGAGGGCGTGTCGTTTAAGATCTTCAACAAGGTGGATCCAAAGAACGCGTGTGATAGAGGATAAGATCACATCCGCAACCACATCGCAACGCAGGGCTGCTGGACGGCTGAGCATGTAGTGCGCCTCGTCGCGGGGGTGTCAAGCTCCTCAAAGGTGGTTCGATGCCCCCACCACGTTCAAAGACTTCAAGACTGCGGTGAGCGAGCTGTACAAGAACACCCCGGCCTTTCAGAAGTGCCGTATCTTCGAGATGTGCCATGAACGCCCCGGCGTAGTGTGGTGCCGGGCAACACTAAGCTGGTCCGCCGTCGTCCACGATATCCGCCACGCGTACGATGGTATTCAGGTGACCGGGCAGCAAGGTGAGGATCTCCTCGAGGCGCTAATTTGCGAGCAAGAGCCGCCGCTGCTGAACCCGGAGAAGATCGCGAGCATGTACGAGGATGTGAGGCCGTACATACCCGTAATACACCAAGATGACGCAGTGTACACGAAGCCGACGCTGCGATAGCTTGAAGCTGCTCACGAAATGATGTGAGACCGTGAGACGAAAGTTTAGGGCGAGATGCGTCTACCAGCAATCCTGTTGATCCTTGTGTCCGCAAGGCAACTTTCAAAAGTGATCTATACTGATCGGGTTTGCAAGGTTATCCGGTCAAAATTATTTTTGCCGCTAATGCTAGAAATATAGTTTTAAATTGTACAAAGTACCTGGGCTTAATTTAGAAATGCCTGTCAAGCAAATAGCGCAATTCTGAAAACAATAATGGCTGCGCAAGACAATTTCCTTCTTTTAAGTGTCAAAGCCTAAAATACCTTCTTTCGCCAAAAAATTGGACGTGTTTTTTGGCGAACGTAGCTCAGAAACTTGTACTGCAACGCGTATCATACTTTACACCACTCAGTAGCCCAGAATCTCCTTTTTCTCATCATACCCATGGATCTACTTTCGCACTTAATAAATATAATCATTTGTTGCTATAGTCTCAAACGAGAAATATGTGTTATGAAGTGTATCGGGACGGCTGCTTGGGAAGGAACCGGAGTAGGAAAACGTCTAGAACAGGAGGCATATCGAACTCTGTTTTGTTATGGCGCTCCAGCTTCGGCGCGCCCCAGAAGGCGATGGAGGGCCTTCCACTCGATGACGGTCAGGTGCGGGAGCTGCCTCCCATGCAGCCGGAGGAAGAAGACATCTGGAACAGGAGGCAAATTGAACTATGTTTTGTTATAGCGCTCCGGCTTCTGCTGAAGCGTCAAAAATACAGCGTCGAAAATCTTATTGTCTGAAATGGTACTGCAAATACCATATCAACCAATGAGCGACAGACACGTTGTGCGAGTCACAATTGTGACCCACGCACTGACATAATGTAACTTTAATCGTACCTACTCGCGTAAGTACGCCTAAAGTACCGGATATCTCACATTTAGACTGGCAAAAGTAAGGGGGCCGCATGCCCCGTTACATGAACAGCATGATTTACTGGTATGCCTCATTTTCCAAACTATGCTTGTAGACCGATAAAGAGAATTAAATAAACAGGGAGTATAGCAAAAGCAGATATGCTGAGCTGCAAGCGAAGTGAGCGACTCCAAGCAGTATCTGCAGAGGCTGGCTTAGCAACCAAGGATTACTGAAAGGAGAACTCAACATCCACAAGTACAAGATTTTTTCCTTCCAAGCGCGAACACCTGATACAACTGGAAGCGCGAGACTCTAGATATAACATACGGGTAATATATTGTTTACCAATACAAACGTTGTTGGTATATATTTGAACAATGTCTGAATCTCCGTCTGAGGGAGTATTGTGTCTGATTTTTTTTATGATATTGCGTTTCGTAAATTAGTCTAACCCACATATGGTCAAATTACGAGATTATTCTGATTATTAAATTAGATTTAGCCAATCACAATTAGTAAT
>SMMQ01003447.1:24115-57634 GCA_008271595.1 [Pythium] brassicae (nom. inval.) | reverse complement strand
GATGACGTCATTTCCATTGGAGCCAATCTTGCAGGCAAGACCCGGAGTTGGTGTGGCACACACAACCTCCATGTAATGGGTGAGGCCCATTACATACTCCGCTCAACAAACCCCAGTCGCTGGGCCCGCTTGCGCAGATAATGGTGGGTGCCGCTCGTTTTGCTCACTTGGAGCCGCCATGTATGACTTTGGCTAAGCTTCTTCGGTTTCTTCGCTACGAAGCGATGTATCACGGTTTCAGATTTCTAGATCTGAAAGTGCAAAATTTACACTGACCGAATGAGAAATATACGATGTGTCCGGATTTAATATAATTTCAAGGCAAATCAGTCTCCTCGGCGAAAAGTACCATGGCCAACCCGTTAGCGTATTCTTTCGTATACAAATATCCTTTATAATACCCGTGCGAAAAACAGCTGGTTTTGAGGATAGCATTTGAAAGGTACGCGAGCGCGTGCAGGTATTTGGTAATGCAAGGCCCCAAGCGCGAGAATCTGACACTCATTCTCAAACGCGTCTCCTCGTGTGTGAGAGAAAGCTCTAACTGTACGAGAAGCCAGTGACCGGCGCCAAGAACGTGTTGCTCCTCGGCAACTCGGATGGCGTCGCGCGACTAGATCGTGCTGCTCAAGAACACGAACAACGTGCTCCAGCCCTGGCTGCCGGCCGCCGACGCCAGCAGCAGCTCGAGCACTAAGTCCGTCTTCCTCACGGGTTGCTTGGCCGACAACGTACAAGTGCAGCGGCTGGTCCACCTCTTAGAAGGTCCACTCAGGCAAGGGCATAGGGCGCGTCGTGGGCAACAGCGTTTACCTCCTTCAACGGCCTCAATGTTACGGGCAGCTACTCGATCACCTACCTCGCCATGGCTACCAAGCTCGCGCGCGGCGCAGAGTACACCGTCGCCGTCATCGGCGAGGGCACGTACGCCGAAATATAAGGCGGCAACAAAAACGTCGACCAGCCGCACGTCCAAGTAGGGTATGTCAGGACGCTCGCAGCAACCGGCTCGAAGGTGATCGTGGTGCTCGTCGGTGGCCACCCGCGCCTGTTCAACAGCCTGCCGGACGTCGTACACGCGGTGCTCCTCGGTCGGCTGCAGTGCAAACTCGGCGAACTGCGAACTGCCGCCTCGGCACCTTCTGGAGCCTCTTCTCGGAGCCAGCACTGGTCTTCTCCGCTAGTGTGTGCGTCGACTCGGTCGCGTGCCCGAGCTCCATGGTGCACTTTCTGCACCTCTGCCCGCCTCCGTGCCAGAATTCGACCGTCGCAGACTACTCGCGGCGCTACCACCTCCAGGACCTTGACGTGCGCATGTTCGAGGTCGTACCGATCAACCCGGACACCAAGTACGTGCTACTACGCATGCTCGACATGCTTGGGCGCGCGCAGTCACTGAGCAAAGGTGTGGTTATTGAGGGTTCCGAGTTTGGCGGCCCGGGCAAGTACTCACCGTCGCTGGTGCTTGTCACGTGCACCAGTCCAAACAACTTCGAGACCGTGAGTGCGGCCTTCCAATCCACATGGTCGCCCGCGTGCACGACGAGCTCCTGTGGCTCGCGGTCGACAATGTGAGCCTGCTCGACTTGAACCTGTCGTGCGGCAGAACTGCCGCTCGGCGCTCTTCATCGAGTCGTCCGAGGCACCGTCAATGATCACGACGCACTCCGTCGTCAACTTCTCCAACTTCGGACCCCTCGACGTACGCATGATCGCGGTCGACACGCTGCTGCTCGTCGTGCACGAAGGTGTTCTGAATGCCGCAATCTCCGGCTAGGATGCGGGCGCCGGAGAGCTCTCTCATGCGTTCCTCACCAGTGTGCACGCATGGAAGCTCATCACAGCGCTGCTGACTATGAGCTGCAAGATGGACTGGGACTACGGCACGACACTTAGCTACACGACGCTTGCCTACTCGCCGCTCGAGCTCAGCGCCACAAACTTTACGGTGGGCCCGATGGCGTCCGTGACGTGACGTTCACGACCACTGTAACGAGCACCGGCCCGGCGCCGCGCCGGACAAGTTAATGTCGGCGCGACTGGTCGAGCAACAAGGCCCCGTCGTGCGCGTGCGGAGGCGTGTCTCCTCCGCTGTCTTGCCAAGCGCAGCATCAGCGCGCAAACCACAGTTCTCTGGTCCAGCCGTTTGGGAACAGCAGCCTCAGCAAAACACCGTCGTTCAATAGCAGCAGCCGGCAGCAGTTCATGTGGCATCACCTGCTAGCGCGCGTCCGTATGGAACGGCCCCGACGGTAGGTGCGCTGTACCGTTATGCGCGCGTACTGCAGTGACCAGCAGGAGTGCGATTGAATGTAGCTAGTGGGCATGGCAAAAGACCTACCTTTGTGCAAAACACGACTACACACTCAAACTGCGTTCTCTCTGTGGCTCGATGTGGCATTGCTGCAACGACTCGGCCAGCTCATACATCTCTTCATCTAGAATGCACGTGTAGCGCCAGCAATTGGCGACAGCAGTAATCGAGGCGTGTGACCAGGCTTCCTGACACCAGCGCATTGCCTCCAGCACATCCACTCAATACAAATCGCCCACTTCACTGACATTAGTACTCTCGTCGCCGACATCTGCGACTCCAATCAGATCGTCCAGCTTGTCGACGAGTCCCACTGTCTGCAGCTCACTGAGCTTCGCCTTGAACATGCTGATCACTCCTGCGTCTTGGGGTTGGAGGTGGCATGTCGTATCCGGGGGAGCATCCTGATAGTGACGTTTGTGAGGTCGGCGGTGGTGGGGTGTGAGGAGGCATTGTGAAGCACCAGAAGAACCCGCTTCGTCTGGCTGCGCATGCCCGCGTCGAGCTGCTGCGGCCACTTCTCGACGATTCGAGTCGTCATCCAGCCTTTAGGTGAGCTAGCGTACTCGAAGCCGAGCTCACCTGAAGACTTCCTGCCGAAACATCGAGGTTGCTGCGCGGTGCCGATGAAGAGCAGTGGAGAGCGCAAGCTGCCGTCGGCGTTTGTCGTGAGGGCGATAGTGATCCGCTTCTTGCTCTGCTTGCGTCCCGGTACGCTCGCAGAGGATATAGGCTTGCTGAGACCTGCGCAATAGAAAAAGGTAATTTTATCTATGTTGTAAATGTCGGCCTTCTCGTACCCGAAGATATCTGTGCGCAGTTGCTCATGGCCCTTGCGGACCGCCTCCACCAACGTCGACGCTGCTTCGCCGTGGTCCACCCCGATTGTAGCCTGTTGCGCCTCTGGAATCGGTACAGCCAGCCCTTGCCGAGCTTCATCGCCTTGAGTTGCTGTGCCGCGCGCGCGTCAAGTCGTGGTAGATAGTCGTGACATAGCTTCTACGCCTTGTGGGTGATTGTCACGCCTGTTACCAGCACTAGCTCGAGGCTTTTGCTCGGCTTTATCCACGCCACAAGCGCGAGGTCGTGCTCAGGAAAACGGGCTAGATGCGACGATTTGCGAGTACCAGCGATGGGTCCGTTGTTGGCACGCTCAGGCTTCTTGAGCGCCTCTGCAAAGGTTGACTTGGGCAGCAGGCGTGTCAGCTTGAATTTGTCTGATATCCACTCGCACAGTACCATGCTGGGGAGGCGAGGGTGCATTGCATGGTGAGCTCGAAGAAGACTCTTTTGCTCGTGCGCGAGCCGCATGCGGGCCTCCTTTGGCATTCTGGATGTGAATTGATGGTTGAGTTATGACCAGTCACGGGTACTCATTGCTTCATACATTCAATTCGTTTTGAAAGGGGATGTGATTTTAATGGAGACAGGAATTTTGAAGGATGCCGGTATTGCATGGTAATCTATTTACCTGGCCGCATCCGCCAAACAAGTCCAAATCTGGCCGCATTTGGCTATCTTCGCTTGAGGATGCCGTGGAGGAGTTCAGTGACAGGAGATCTACGACCAGTTCACCACGAACACGTTCGGCGTCGGTCGCACCACACGCACACGCTGTACTGCTGCACATGGGCGCGCAGCGGTAGACTAGCACATCTGTATTAAGCCTGGTATTGCTTCTGACTGTTTTGGTCTCGCGGACACTGGCGCTGCAGGACTCGCATTAATGGCTACAAGTTCGCCAAACGAAAGTGCACGCGGCACTTGTGCCGCATGAAGGAAGTGTTCTCGCACCCACCAACGGCGCGCGGCACAACACCACTGTTCGTCTCTCACAGCGGGTTGGTTGAGCTCGTTGCAGGCACCAAAGCTCAATGACTCAGTGTGCCTTGCAGCACGTCGTCGATTTGGGTGCTGGCGTCCACCGCCCTAGGCAGGCGGGCGAGCTTGGTATACCTGATCAGAATGGCAACCCGGGATCTAGCACAGCGTCACACACACAAACGGGGCCAAGGAAATAGACAGACATACACACAGACCAAACACAGCGTTAATACAGGAGTGAGAGGAGCAGCAGCAATGTGAGCACGAAACGACGTACCGCCAACGGAACGAGGGTTCTAGGGCCACCCATCCCCCCCCCTCTACACACACGACCTGCACCATTGTCCTTTGCAAGAACGAAGTGGGGAGCGTCCTCCTCGCTCGTCCAGCAGCAAATCGGTTGTGGGCACTTGATATCCAGTACCTACACCTCAAAAGTCACTTCTCCTTCACGGCTAGGTCCACCTCCTCCTACACAACAAGAACGCACGTTAGGTGTCGTCGACCAGGGGCGAAAGGGAGGGAACCACCATGTTCGCGTGGCTAACTCTCGCTCTTGCCTTGAAGCTCATGTTCGCGCTTCCTGTTGCAAAGGGCACCTACACGCACAAAAATCGCGCCAGAATCCGAACCAAATCATGACACTCAAGCACTTCATGAACACCAGTCTCTGATTCATAGAGGCTAAAAATTTCCGACGAAAAAAATATATCATCAATTCTTATCCAATCAAGACAAAAATTTGTGTTGTGGTACTACGGATAAAAGGGGCACGGACGCACCTGGTTGCAATCCTGGTGAACAACCTAGAGAGGCAGAATTTAAATATTACGGTTTCTCCGAATCTCGAGAATTATCATATTTAGGCATCTGTAAGAACAAAAATACACATTATTGGAGTGTGTAGCCTAGTTCATCGTATTCACCGTTATGTAAGGAGCATGCTGTACGCCATGCTTGTTTTGGCTTCTGGAACTGTGTCCGCCAATTTGCATGGAAAGATGCTTGTACGTCTTGGATGCTATATATTGCAGGATGGTGAGATATTAGCTGAACTTATGCACTTTCTGTAACATTTTGACCATATATAGTGCATTATCATCAAGTTTTGTGCCAAATTACAAGAATCTCGATGTGCCACCAAACATAAGTTTTTGAAATCGTCATAGCTCTGCTCAAACGCATCAGACAGAAAATGTGTTTGAATGGTCCTGATCGCATCTCAAAGAGCTTTCAGATGAACGTCTATCAACGCTGATCCGAGACATATTCAAAACAAATTCTCAGATTAAAATTTTGTATAGGGCTTCACCTCCTTGACTCAGAGACTTGGCGTTAAAGGTTGTAAATAGCGACCAAAACGTGGCGAACAAAAGTGTAACATTTTAGTGTCTATCTGACCGTGAGTTGCCAGGTATCTCCCGTGGGTTTGTAAAAGTAACCAACATGCCTCTTGCATCGCCTATGAGGATGATGCGTTCATGATAGGGATTATAACTTGATGTCTAGTGATCGTAATTAAATGGAGAGTTGGATAGAATACCTACGACCACAATAACGCGCCATCTTTTTGGTAAAGAATTTATTTTGTCTTCATTTCGTTCTACAGTAGATGTGAATCGTATGAATGAACGTGTGCGCTTTATGGTAGCGCGGTTACACGGCAGAGAGAAGAAACATGTTGACTGGTGTGTATGCGGCTTCTTGCGTTCATGGTCGCTGTAATGAGGCAGGCGGTCCCGTTACTTTAGTCAGGTTACTTTCGAGATATTTGGTATTTTAGGCGTAACTACTCGCGTAGGTATGATTGAAGTACAGTTGGTAATCGCGCGGGTCACAAATATTACTCGCACTACGTGTCAGTCCTCATCGACTGAGACAGTATTCGCAGTACCATTTTATCCAATCAGATTGCGGCGCTGCATTTTTTGACGATCCGGCTTCCGGCGGAGCGTCATAACTAACCAGAGTTGAATTTGTCCCCTTTCGCCCAACTTTCCTTCTCCTTGGGCTCTTAGCCCATTACACCTGGTAGCACTTTGTCGTACTTACAACGGCCAAGATGAGCGAGACCCTCCAGCACGTGCAGTTTCAACTCCTCACGGAGATCGAGTGGAAGGCCCTCCATCGCCTCACACCGGTGGCGGTCAATTCCGTCATTCAGGCCCTGGTGCGAACAAGGTCTGCTGACGCCTAACGACTAGCGGCTCACAAGTCCATGCAACGTGAGCTGGACGATGCGCTTTCCAAGCACTCAACTCTTGCGTCGTCCAAGAACGAGGTGGTCGGGATCGAGACGTCGACCTACTCCGAGGCCGGCCCTAATCGGCTCTCCCTCACCCGCTGATTCCGCGAGATCGAGCTCGCGATCTCATCGCGACGCATCGCGACGGACTCGTCGAAGGTGAACTTCGTGATCTCGCGGCTCGGCGGCAAGGTAATGGAGTGGGCCATCGGAAAACTCGTCGTAGACGAGTCTGCGTTCCTGACGCTCTCCGCTATCGAGAATGACCTCCGGCTCGCTTTTGAGCCACCTCACGACGAGTCGCGCATGCGCGCGGCGTTCTTTGCGCTGAAGCAAGGCAAACTGTCGATTCAATAGTACGTGCAGAAGGTACGCCACCTCGCGTCGTGCGTGGTCACCAAGCCCATCGACATGGCCTCGCAAGTTCATGTGTTTGGGCACGGTATAAAGGAAGGCATGACGCGTTACTGCCTTGCCCGGGACGAACCCGAGTCCCTCGAGGCGGCCTTTGCGGCCGCCTTGCGCGAAGATTACGGTCATGTCGCCGTACGCACGTGCGCTTACGTCTGGCGCTCGAGTTGACGGTCCGAAGTCGTTGGAGATGGACTCGTAGGGGATATCGTCCTCGGAACGCCCGCAACAGATCGGCGGGCGAGGCTTTGGTCGCGGTGGCCGTCATGGTACTTAAGTTCCCTGCTCGCTCGTGTGCTTCCGCTGTCGTCAAGTTGGACACCGCGCGGCGGAGTGCTGCACGCCCACGCCGGTGCTGGCTGCCGTCGGGATGTCGGAGGTGTCTGGCACTGCGTCTGTGGGTCGCCCAAACGAGGAGAGTCAGTAGGCGCGAGGCGCCCTACTGGCTGCGACGGCATTTCTGGCCGTCCGGTGGCGGACCCACCTCTAAGCGCCGCCGTGCATCACGCACGGCTCAATACCACCACGTCGCGCAGCGACTCGATGCTGATCGTTATTAGTCTCCATGTCGCCGACGCGCGCCGCCCGCTGTGAGCTTTTCTCGATTCCGGAGCGAGCAGTAACTTTGTTCGCGCCGCCACGTTGCTGGAGCTCCTGCCCAGTGTCCGCGTTCGCATCGGTTCCGGCGAGATCGCTGTATAGCTCGCCGATGGTATACCGCTAGCATGCCTCGGCGTACGGTCATGCTGCTGTATGAGTTCGATAGGTTCAGCGGCACCGACGAGTTTCTCGTGGTCGACATGGGTCTTTCGTTCGACTGCATTATCGGCATGCCTTGGCTCGCGCGCTACCATTGAGACATCGACTGGCTGACCAGATCGGTGAAGCGCCGCCGCTGATATGATGACAGCGCCGTTATCAATCACCTCGAGTCGGCGTCGAGGCGGTGGCCGCATGTCGCCATCATAGACTCGTCGTCTGCCGACGAGACCCAGCACAGAATTAACGATGGCCCTCTCTGCAAAGCCCGCGCGCCCGTCTCGAGTCCAACAAACGCGGTCGAGTTTGATCTCCCGCGCCCAAAGCACGCGGTAGATCAGAGGCTCCCACGCAGTGTGAACACGCCCGAGCAGCGGCTCCGGCAACAAGGTACGTGATCGAGCAGCGGCTCTCGCGCCGAGTGCATGCGGTTGAGCAGCGGCTCCCACAAGACGTGAATGCGGTCGAGTAGCGGCTCCCGCAATGCGTTAGCGCGGTCGAGCAGGGGCTCTCTCGCACCGGCGTCGCGTTTGGCGCGTCTGTCTCGTCGAGCTCGAGTGAGTCAAGTGTCTCCTCACTAGGCGACGACGTGTCATCTTTGACCAGCAGCGGCTCGTCGCGCTCAAGAAGCGACGCGAGAGGCACTACCGCAGCGGCGGTGTCACGAACCCAAATCCTGATGCGGGTGGCGTGAGCACGGCTCACTTCAAAGTCATTCAGCTTCTCGCGGACGATTTGACGCGAGTTTACATCATCGAGTTGGAGAACCCGCCATCTCAGGCTGAGTCGCTGACGGCGCTGCCGTCAGTGTCGTGGAAGCGATTCCTGCGCGAGCTTTGTAGGGGCGAGCTGGAGCAAGTGTGCCTGCTAAACCGGTGTCGATGTGGCGAGCGAACCACGACCAACCAGAGCCGAACCGAAGTCAGTCTGCAAAGAGCGCTTCACGGCACAATCGCTTGATGTGTTGCGAGCGACTGGCAATCCAGCTTACGCGCTCATCCGCGAGTTCGTCGACGTCTCCCTCGACTAGATCCCTGCGAAACTTCCAGCTGATCGCGGCGTGCGGCACGACATTGATCTCGTGCTGGGAACGAAGTACTGCGTGACTTGGCAGTGGCCGCTTCCTTGCGATCAGGTGTAAGCGATCGACGAATTCTTCGAAGGTCGCCGGCTCACAGGGCATGTCCGCGAAAGCACGTCGGCGCACTCGAGTCCGACATTTTGCGTGAAGAAGGCAACGGCCGGGTGGCGCATCGTCCACGCGTAGAACAAGCTGAACGACGCGACGATCCCTGTGCAAAAGCCGATCCCGCGGAAGGACAAGGTATTGAGCACCACGTCGGACAGCACGGTCTTTAGCGCCATCAACTTGACCGACGGCTTTTACCAGATCCTGATGCGCGCGAGCGACGTCCCGCTCACGGCCGTCAGCATGCCGAGCGAGATGGTCTGGGAGTGGCTCGACATACCTCAGGGATTGAAGAACGCGCCGGCGACGTTCAACCGCATGGTATCGCACGTGCTGTGCCCGCTCCACGGCTTCGCGCCGAGCTACTTCGACGACATCTTCGTTCACAGCCGCGCGAGCAGCGACCGCACCGACATCGACGTTCACCTCGGCCACCTGCGGCGAGTGTTTGAAGTGATGCGCGCGAACAAGTTGTACGCGAACTTGAAGAAGTGCATCTTCTGCGCGCTGGAGATCCCCGTGCTGGGCTGCTACGTTCTTCGCGGCGGCGTGCGAGCGGATCCGGAGAAGATGTTGTCGGTCCTCGCGTGGTCGGCGCCGACGAGCCAGACCAAGCTCCGTCAATGGCTCGGCCTCGCGAAGTACTTCCGCTTGTACACGCGCGATTATGCCGCGTTGATCCTGCCTCTGTCCTCTCTCCTGAAGAAGGAGGCCGAGTGGAGCTGGCTGCTCGAGCATGAAGCTGCCTTCGGGGCGGTGAAGTGGAGTCTCTAAGAGGCGCGGATCTTGATCCTGCCCAAATAGATGAAGCCCTTACACGTCGTATGCGGCGCGAGCGACTTCGCGATCGGCTGCGCGTTGATGCAGTTTGACGACGCGGGTCGCGAGCGAGTGATCTGCTACCAGTCGCGCCAGGTGAAGCCCGTCAAGATGAATTACCCCGTACACTACAAGGAGCTGCTAGCGATGCGGTATGCGCTCACGAAGTTCCGTGTGCATCTGCTCGGCGAGCAGACGTTCGCGCTGTACACCGGCCACGCGTCCTTGCGGACGGCGACGAGCTCGCCGCACCTCAGCCAGCGGAAGGCTCGCCGGTTGTGGTTCTTCGCGGAATACAACTTCGTCGTGCACTTCAAGCCGGGCAAGACGAACATCCTTGCTGATACGCTGTCTCGACGCCCGGATTATGACCCGCGCGCTTTGCTTGACTGTCACGGCATCTCCACAAACAACGGCGACGACGACGACTGTCACGCGTTCACGGCTCGCAGTCTACATGCAGTTCGCACGAACGTCGTTTTGCCGCTTTGACAAGAGGTCAACGACGCGTACGATGCCGATGTAACTCTCGCCGCGCTGATGGCGCACCTGCACGCGCCGTCCGAGAAGACTCTGAAGGAGCTGCCGCGGCCGACGCGGTCGAGAGTCGATCGATATCGGCTTGCAGACGGACTGGTCGTGTACTAGCCCAATGTATCCGATCCCCATCGAGAGCTCGTGCCGGACGACCCCGACATCCGCGCTTGCATTGTGCACTGGTATCACGACGCGCCGGTCGGCGATCACCTGGGACGCGAGAAGACATTTGCGTCAGTGTCGCGTGACTACTACTCGTCGCATCTCTACAAGTGGGTGCGCAAGTGAGTACGCACCTGTAAGGTCTGCCAGCGAGTCAAGCCCTCGCTGTCGTCGCAAGCTCCACTGCGGCCACTCTCGACCGCGACCGAGGCGTGGCGATCGATCAGCATGGACTCCATCTTCGGGTTTCCTCCTGATGCGCGATGCCGCACAGGCGTCGTCGTGTTCGTCGATCGCTTCAGCAAGATGGCTCGCCTTGCGCCCGTCGTGACCTCTATCCCCGCGGAAGATATACCGCAACGATTTTCATCGACGTTGTGTTGGGACATCATGGTCTGCCGGAGCCGATCGTGTCCGACCGCGACCCGCGCTTCACGTCCGCGTTCTGGACGCGCCTGTTTTTGCTGCTCGGCTCGCGCGTGTTTTTGCTGCTCGGCTCGCGCCTGCTGATGTCGACGGCTGCCCACCCCAAGACAGACAGGCAGGCTGAGCGCGTGAAACGAGTTCTTGAGGACGTTCTCCGCAGCTACGCAACGTCGTACGCGTCTTGGAGTGGCTTCCTGCCGCTCGCTGAGTTTGCGCTGAACAACCCGGTGCACGCGTCGTCGGTTCTCACTCCTATCTTCGTGGTTCACGCGTGGCATCCGCGCGTGTCTGCGATGCTTGCTGTCGGAGCGCCAATGGTGCCCGTTATCTCCACTCTGGGCGGGGAGGAGCCTGGCGTCGAGGGGCCTGCTATTCGCGCGGACCCGGTATTTTCAAGTGGAGGTCCAGACCTATCACGTGATGCCAATGAAGCAGCCGACATCGCGCACGCATCAATTGCTGCAACACGCCGAGCTACCTCGCTCGCGCTGTGAATTAAACCTGCTGTCGTCGTTCGTGGCGGATCAGCCTTTCCCGCCGTGCCACTTCTCGCCAACTTCGTACCACAAGAGCCGCTCGGCGCGGACGACAACTGCGCCGTTTCTGAGTTCGTTCTGCAGCGCCGAGCGATCGTGTGGTTGGTGCGAGACGCGCTGCAAGACGCTGTCCTATCGGCAAAAGTAGAATAATGATCGCCAAGACCGAAGGAACATGGCAACGTATGCGCCAGGCGACCGAGTACTCCTGTCAACAGAAGGCATCGGACCTGAGGCGATCACGAACCTCGGCGCAAACAAGCTCGCACCGCGTTTTATTGGGCCATTGAAGGTGCTAAAGAAGACAGGCGACGCATATACACGCGAGCTACCGCCAACGGTACGCTTGCACCCCACGTTTTCCGTGGATCATTTGAAGCTCTACCGCGCAGATACGATCCCAAGCGACGACAACGAGTGGGAACAAGCCGGCTAGATGCACAACACTCCCTGGCGACGACGCGCGCAGCGCTCCGCGCGCGGCCCAGGCCGACTCCCTGTCTGCGCCGCGCCGTAGCGGTCGACCTCGAGCCGCCTCAAGCGAGCACGGTGATCCTCGATGGACTGGAGCGCGCTCTCCAGCCAGCTCTGCAGTTGGTAGCCCTTCTTCGCGTACTCCACCGCCTCGCGTATCTCCTCGTCCGCCCAATCCTGCGACTGTTCGGCCTGTTGCCCGACCAACTTCGAGTACCGTGCCGTACCGCCAGGAAGACCCCCCGCCACTTGTGGACGCGGCAGGGAATACCTGCTCGACTGTGGAGGAGCTGGTTGTGCACCGTGATCTGTCACGCGCATCACGCCGCAGTATACTCGCGGCGCGCCACTATCGCGACCGCTGGCTCGGCTATCCGCCTGAAGTTGACATGTGGGAGCCCCGCGCGCGTCACCTCCTCGATGTTCCGTGTCTCGTGGTAGCCTACAAGAATCTCCATCGCGCGCCGTCTTGGACAGGCCGCGGTCACGATCGAGCGGCACCTGTGCCGCTCGTGAACGCTTTTGGCTCGACCGATGCTGATACGCCAGCCCGCAATCGAGCTCGCGCGGCAGTGGCGCCGCACGACATACACTACCTTGCTGCTGGGATGCATACGCATGATCGCGCGCTCCAGGTCGCTGATAACTGTCAACCTCGGGAGTGTGCGTGTCCGTCCGGTGCTGATCCGGCCGCTCGTACTGCGCGTGTCGTCAGTCATACAAACTCGGCCGCACTTCCTCGTGTCGGTATATCGGCCGGCGTGCGTCTGGCTGCCAGCCGCGCGCGTGTCGACCACCACCCGAGTCCGACCGTACCACCTCGTGGCGATTCTCCGGCCGGCGCTCGTCCGGCCGCCATCCTTGATGTCATCCGTCGCTAGGAACTTGCGATCGTCGATCTGGAGATCGCGAGCGCGACTGTTGACGCGGATCTACCTCCAAGCGATGCCCTGCTCGGCGGGTCCCGCCGCCACGATTAGATACGCTAAGTAGCTCGGAGTACGAGCGCTTGTAACGCCCGAAGTCGAGCCAAGTCTGCTCGTCGAACGCGGACTCGGCGACAACGTAGACCTACTGATTGTACGTTGGTTGGCGGGCGGTGTTGCGACAGTGAACGCAACCTTCAAGAGCGTCGGTGAGGCACGGGCTGCCAGACGCCCACGCCGCGTTGTAGACCGCGAGACGCGAGGTGCTGGTGCTGCGCCGACGGTTGCGCGCTTCTTCATGCTCAAGATACGCGCGGAAACCACCGCGGAGCTGCTCTGGGTTCCAGCGGTACACGAACGCGCACCACGAATACGCCAGCACAGCAGTGTCGACGTTGTACACACCGTTTCAATGCGCCACACAAAAGCGGGCGAAGAACTCGCGCATTTCATCATTGGGCAATGGTCTATCGGCGCCCACAAGGTCGTACAGCTCCCATGGCAGCAGCACCTAGTTGGCCGCAGCACCCGCGGCGCGATCGCTTCGACCAGCACTCGGAGGTGGCCGTCCGAAGAGTGAGGCTCGCGCTGGCATCGTCGCTGGTGCAACCGATACGTCCGTGTTAGCGCCGACATTGCCGCTGATTGACGCTGTACACGTGCCCGAGCTCGCCGTGTGTTGTGAGCTCGCCGTGATTGCCGTGGTTGCCGCATGCTCCACCGTCGTACATGAAGCGTCAGCGCGTGAGCCCGCCGCGTCCGTCAAGCTCGTCGCTGCTACGTTCGCCGTCAACGCTGGCGTGTCCGCAGTGCTTGTCGTCGCTGCCGCGTTCGCCGCTATCGCTCCCGCTTTCGCCGCGCTTATCGTCGCTGTCGCGTTCGCCGTCTTCGCCACCGCGTCAGTCGTGTTCGTCTACGCCACGCTCGTTGTCGTCGCTGCCGCCTCTGCCGCGGCGACTGGCGCAGCCTCCTCCTCCTCGCGCTCGATCACCACCAGCGCGGTCTTCAACTGAGCGATGGCGATCGTGGGCATGCGTCCGCGGCGAAAGCTATTGTGGCGAGCGGGTGTGCGCCGCTCGGGTCGAGGGCTTCTTCAGGTTTCTTCTCGCACTCCAATAGGACAACGTTCGCTTGCGTTGTGGATGCGAGCGTTTTGAGAAGGGGGGTGATGTAACGAGGCGAGCGGTCCGGTACTTTTTTAGGCAGGTTACTTTTGAAATATCTGGTACTTTAGGCGTACCTACTTGCGTAGGTACGATTGAAGTTACAGTAGGTCAGTGCACGGATCACAATTGTGACTTGCGCTACGTGTCAGTCGCTCATTAGCTGGGATGGTATTTGCAGTACCGGTTTAGCCAATCAGATTGCGGCTCTGCATTTTTGACGCTCCAGCTTCCGCAGGAGCGTCATAACAAACCAGAGTTGAATTTGCCCACAGTCGCCCGACTTTCCTCCTCCTCGGGCTATTAGCCCGTTACAGAGCTGGACGCGCATAGTGGCATCGGCACCAGTCATGAGGGAGTTGGTGCTGCGCTCGACGCACCATGCTGCCCACATTGCGAACGCGCTCTGGTAGTTGGCGTGGGTTAGCCGAACAACCGAGTACTCTCAGAGATGACTCGCCGATGTGCTCCGATGAGTGTGTGGTCGCCTAGGACGTGGTGTTGTATTAAACCCTGAGTTAGATCAGTGAAAACGCCAGATTGTGAGTTTGGGTCAGCGAGGCGGAAACCGGCGTTTCCCAGTGTGCTATCGATTCTACGGTCGTGAGACAATGATAAGCGGCGACCGCGTGAGACGCCGATGTGTCCAAGGAGCCGCAGATCATCCTGAGTCGTCAGGTTGCTTGAGCTCCATCGTGCCGGCCAGGCAACTGCTGAGCGGTTGTCGAGACGGAAATGAAGGTGTATGCAGGGTCGGATTTCGGTGATGCAGCGAGCGCCCCACAGCACACCTGTAAACGTAGTCGCGAAAAGCTCGCGGTAGTTAATGCAAAAGCCATCTCATGACTGTAGTTGAAGCGCTAAATGAGCTGGCGCTCGCTCGGCGTGAACTTCGACTTGTAAAACCGCCAGAGACGTCTGTCCACGCCACGCGGTTTGTAGCCGGAGGCGTCGGTCTCAACAGCGACGTCGAAATCTGATTAGACGACCAGTAGAAGTACTAGTGTTCAGTTGAGCTCGTCACGGTGCAGAATATGCCATCGCCACAACAGATCCTGCCGCAAGGCGTTCGTCACGGGACATCGGCGAGACCAGTGGGGAAGTCCAGCTTCGGCTTTGCGGCACCAGGGGAACGGCTGCGCTGCGGCGACGCTTGTGGCTACGTCCCGCAGGGTGCACCCGAGATTATTGAAATCGCATGCTGACATGCTCGCGCATGGATGGGACGATGAAACGAGCGATCTCGACATTACGATCTTGACTGTTGGCGTCATGGCCGTACACGCAGCTATATCCACGTTCAGACTGAACACCTCAAGCACTTGTGCCGCTCAGTGAGCGTGTCCTCGTTGACAGCCGCGACATCCAGAACGGTTGCCATCGCGTACTGGAGCGAGCGCTCTGTCGCCTCCATCTCTGGCGCGATCGACCAACAGTCGAGATGTGATCGTCTTCCCAGTGATTTTGAAAGTCCATGTGGCTGATCTCGCGTTGTGCCGCAGTTGTGAAGGTTACTGATCGCACTGTCAAACATTTCGTAGTACGCAGGTGAGCCATCCCAACTGAATGGGAGCGAGTGCCTTAAGACCGGTGTATTGTCCTCGGGGATAGTCCCTCGCAAGAGGTGCACAGATCCGCTGTGAAGGCTGACGTTGCGGAACGCGGACGCCACGTCACCTGCCAAAGGGCGACGTGCGCGGTTGGGTCGCCATCCTTCGCCCGAAGTACCTCTGCTTTAGTGCTGGTTCTCCGGGTTGGGGACGTCACCTTTGACCATGATGTCGTTGATCGATGTGTCGACTGGGAGGAGAGGTCGTGTATGGTCCTCCTGCCTGCGCTGTCACCGACGTTGCTGCTCTTGTTCACGGCGCCAAATAGACTTGTGACAACTTCCTGCCAAATCCAAGGCAGTCCCAGTCAAGCACAAGGCACCGTACGCGTCCTGCTCTGTTTGAATGTTCTTCTGTTGAGCGTTAGGCCGCTCGGTTGCAGAGCCGTGTTTCTGCGGCGGCTGCCTCAGATGGCGAACGAACTGGGTACACACCCGCACGCTGGCGTGTTTGTACGCGCCCACAATCTGTCGTAGCACATCCGGGAGAATCACCTTGTTTGGTTGGTTGTCGTCGTTGGTCTCCATTCGGATCAGCTGGACAAACGATGGAAGGAAGGCCCGCGCCCAGCGACCGAACATGGATAGGGCCGCCTGTACGGGTTTGTTCTACAGAAACTACCTCTGTCCAAATTCAACTTCTGCAAAGTAAAATTGGTCTGTACCCACCAAAATTAAATAAAATGATAGGCAGAAAAAATACAGCAACCGCTATTTTACGGTTTTTTATTGGACAAAAATCAATCTCTGGCAAATCCAATTCTTATAAACGATTAACAAAGGGACTTTCAATGAGACCACAGATGAACAGGAAGCAGAAGTTAAAACATTGAAGAAAGCGATGATTCTTGACAATTTCGAATATATAATAGCATATGAAGAAATGTTTCTAGTGTCGCCACAGTGTAGTTCCTTCGCCTCAGCATACAGATTGCCTTCTCTAAACACGAGCTGACCATCACGGTAAGACCAGGAAAAATGGAATGGCCTGAGCGAAGGGAGACAAGGCTCTACTTTACGTGTGTGTTTTTGATTGAGCTCACACCGAGCAATATAGATCAAGTACCATTTTATTTGCGGAAGTGCACACGTGTATCTGAGACAGTGTAGCACGAGTTACCGTTGTGGCCCTCGCGGCAAAGAGGGAAGCCATCTTTAGAGAGATGAAGCCCCACCAAGACAGGGCCCGACGAAGAAGCTGATGGCGGAGCGCCGCTCATCGAAGATGTAGAGATGCTGATTCGTCTTGAGTGGCTTCAAAACGTTCAAGAGGAATAGGTGGAACCCTCGCTCCGCCCGCTCATTGAGTCCCTGACAGCGCCGCGATGACAGACTTGCAGCGAAGCTGCGGTTGGGTGCCCAGAATGGAACTTCGGCTCGGCTCGCCCAGGACGGGACTTATGCTTGTGGCGCCCAGGCTGGGACTTACGAACGTAGGGTTGTGAACGACATTGGGGCAGATGATGCTTGGTTACCTTTGCGTACGGGTTGCAGAGCTAGCGCGCTATGATCGATCCGTGAATGCCGAGTGATTCAACGTACGGCAGCAGGTATTACCGACCGGAGAGGGCGGAGCAGGAGATAGGTCAAGTGCAGGTTGCATTGACTCGTTATATTGGACGTTTTGACAAAGAACTGCTGCGTGTCCTTCATCCCACCTTGACGTCCCGTCACGACGTCTACACCCAAACCGCGCCTCTATGTACTGCTGGAGCTTAAGGGGGACCGCAATCGGACAGTCGTGAACTAGCATCTTGCTGTCGCATCGGTCGCGTGTGCCACTGTATATGTCGCCTGCGTCGAATCGGGAGGCACGGTTACTCACCATGCTCGTTTGTTAGAAACAGATGGCGTATGTTTTCTGGCATCGAGTTGGCCGCGGATGCTCGCTGCAGTCTCGTGTCACAAACCGCATCACGCTGTCGATCGGTCCCCTCACGCGAGCGGTCGTCGCGCCAAGTACGTGCTAGAGCGCCGTCACCGTGCTGGAGCTTAGTAAGTGCGAGAGTTCCCTCGCGCAATGCATAGTTGGTGGTGAAGTGCCAGCGATTTTTCGACTGTGCCCGGTCCCAGGCCACTCGACCCGGTTTCCCCTGGTGTCAACTGTATACGGATTGCACCGGGTTCCCCTCTTCCAGATCCGGCTACAACCGGATCTGTCTAGATAACAAGCTCCGCATTCGGATTCAATTCCAGCATATCCCAGCCGTAACCGGATCCGTCCGGATGACAAGTCCTACATCCGGATCCATCTCCCCCATTTCCGGATATTGAGCCAGCGCGCCCCATTCGAAGCACAGCCAGCGGTTGTTGTTCGAGAATCCAGCCGACAGCCGCTCACGCGATCGGCGGTCCACTCGCGAGCTCAAGGTTTTTGGCCCGTCAGGAGCAAACTGGACCTCGCGGATTGGTAATCACTCCGCCCCGAATCAAGTTGGCCAATCAGGCGATCCGGATGCTCGATGTTCAAGATCCAGTATCGGGATCGGAAACTTCTCCCCGGATCTATGTTCCAGCTCTACCGGGATCGGCAACTCCGCCCCGGATCAAGTTCAACCCCTGCCGGGAAAGAAGTCCATGCCCCGGGTCCAGCTCGACGGCCTACCGGTACGAACGATGACTCCACAACTCTAGTTAAGGTTTATCAAGGCCGATGATAGGCTGGATGGCGCTACAACAGCGACGAGACCCCCTTGTGGACGCTCAAGCAAGAAGGCGAACCGGCCCAGCTCAGAAGCAGAAGCTTAGGTTGTGTTCACGTCCAACATGCATATACTAAATACACTCTTCAATTTGCCGTCTACCCCACAAGACAAACTCGAGCCCTAGCATTTCCCCCGAGGCCCCCGAATCTCCTGCGAATGCCCCGGTTGTCGACACTTCGGAGGCGTCCGGCTGGTACCCCTACGTAATTAAGCCTAGCTCGCCGCTCTTCGCCTTTCGTCGTTCGGAACGTGACTTGATCCTCCGGATCCAAATCTGGCGCGCGGGACGACGATCGTACCCCGGATCGGTAAGTAGAGAGTGTGTTGTGTGCTCCAGTGTGTGTGAACCGGGTGTAAAAGGCCAGTCAGTTTCTTTACGTGCTGCATCGTGGTGCTCGGCGGAGGCGAGTCCGGTAGTGGAGCGCGTATTCCATATTCAGAGTTACTGGACCTCTCTCTTCCCGTGGTTTTGCTTGGAATCCGCGCCCCCGGAGGAGACCTCCATGAGAGAAGTCGATCGGAGGCGAGGGAAGGCTGAAAAAGCCCCCGAGACAGCGGTACCTGTACTGAACAGACTCGGGGACGTGAATCCCGCATCCGAATAGTGGTGCGGTGACCCGGATCCAGTGCTAAACAACCCAGATCGGCGGCTCGGCGAATCCGTATTCGGATCATCGAGCTTGACCCGTAGGCGTTTGTGGTTGCGTGCCTGGTGAGAGCCAGTTACCATCCGCAAGGTCTTTGATCGCAGACCGAACAGCAAAAAGATCACCCGAGAGTGCTTGCATTTCTGTACGTGCGTGTTCGTGTGTGCTGGAGCTGTGGCAATATTGATCCGCGTGGGTGTGTATTGCTCAAATTCAAAAGAGCACATCAAGGTTGACAGTTTGAGGTCATTGACCGAAATCCAACCGGCAAGAGAGTCCACTCCCCGTTGGGTCGACCTTGCTGGAAAGAGGCTTTGCTACAGCTCGTCAAGCGCGGAATCCTGCTCACAAATGGATCTCGTGCTCTCGAGTGGAGTGTGCGTGCGAATCCAGCTTGCGTAGCGCTCGATTGCTTCAGCCGCTTCACCACAAATCCATGATACGAAGTGCGTCGCAGACCCGTGACCACCATATCGGTGAGTCTGATTATAGATGAGCAAGGGCGCTGCCGAGAAAGAGGTCGATGAAGTGCAGCGTAGTCGGAAGGCGAGCGAGTGGCGCCGATCTCACCGACTTGTTGCGCGCGGAAAAAGTTCCGAGTCCAGCGACGAGGGAGCGCGTGGAGTCTCTCCGAAAACCGCTTGTGCAGGTGCCGAGGCCGTGAAGGGCTTCGAGGAGGTCTTCGTAGAGGCTGCACTGTCTCGAACATTGGGGGCAATGTAGCTGACGCGCCGAAGTCTGCCGCAAACCCTTCATTAAGAGATGCTGTGGTGAGCCGATGCATTGCTGGAGCTCTACAAAGCTCATTATTGACGCCAGTGGGGCCCAAGGCGACCGCTGTACAGTTCTTGAAAGACGGCCAAAGGCTTCGCGAACTTTATGGCCTTGCAGTTCCAAACGCTGTACACAAATGCCCTTGGCGACATGAACGCGCCTTCAGTTGGAGCAAGGGTCGTCACCGTCCTGGCTGCAGTGAGCTTGTGCAGCGGCGATTGGTAGTAGTTGCCCTTTGTGCAGTGGACGAGCTGAGCGAAATCGGATAAAGTGCTGGACAAAAATATAGGAGCACTCACAAAAATTGAGATATATCAATATCTAGAATGAATTACGGTGCGCTGTTTAGATATGATGGCCTCCATTGCATTCCGAAGCCACGTACAAAACAACGATGCTGGATTTCTCGTGCATTCGTGCTGAGCAAGACAGGAGTGGATTTCCTGGCTGGACAAAATACACGAACACGAACAGCCTACAAAAAATAAGGTTAAACGAATGGATACATTCAATACTCGATATTATTACTCTGCCAGAAGTCGGCTCTTTTGGCAAACAGCAAGCGTCACTCTTCAATATGAATCACGCATTCAGCCCTATGAGCTGCACCCACTCACACTTGAGCAAATAGCATCGCTAATGCGGCCACACCATCGCCAGCCTCCAAACCTGGCCACGTTTTCGCTCAGACCACGCTGAACAACAAGTCACGTTATCACAAAAAATGGCTCAGCATTTTCCCTCGCATCTGATTGTTTTCTTGGCCAACAATTCCCTTGTAGAGCCTTCGACAAAGATGAGCGAAGTCGACAAGGCAACGTTTCTGCAACATGAATGGACAGCATACCAAAAGATTCACGCCATCTTGATGTGCACTTAGAGCTACATGTCGGGCATGGGAGACGAAGGCGCTCGGACGTAAGGCTGGTCGTTGCGCTCGCGCGGCATTTTTTACTGCTTTCTAATAGTGATAGAATTGAATACTGGCTTGCACATATTATCTCATACATCCACACACATCAGCAGAACCACACACATGAACTCCGGCGCGTCGGGCACGTAGCGGCCGCGACCTTGCCCTTAATGGCTTGGTGTCTAGGTCTCGTTCTCCAGCTTATTCTTGCCGTAGCTACGTCGCCGCATGGTGTCGTGCTGGGCGTTGGTTAGTCGTTCTCGAAATGAGTGGCTTTGGCAATTGAGCTTGTATGGATTCCAAATCGCACTAACGATTGCGAGGTGTCGTGCCTTTTTTCTGTGTCTAATTCGAAGATAGTGACACTATAGAGACCACTGTCTCCCACGCCTTCCCTTGTGATCGAGATCACAGATTTTTAGCCCATTTTTAGGAAAATCAAGGATCCTGCTTTCAGTTTTTGCGACCTTTTCCGAGTCATTTTATATTAATGGCTATTCGTTTGGATGAGTTGATCTTGTATAATACAAAACGTTTTTGCTCCAATCTTGTATTATACGAGATCGGTGATGGGAAGGTTAACAGTTCATCTATGTACGAACCGGATCCGACCAGAGAAGATCAAACGACGAGAAAATCCTGGACTGCACCGATTAGTTTTAGAATTGGAGGGCATGGTCGTGTGTGTGTTTAGATAAAGGCGACCAGTTTGGTAGCGATTGGCGTAGTGGTTGATGCGCAACAGCAGCGCATGTACCTCCAAAGCCGTTGCCTGTGTCTCGATTTGGTCTAAGTGGCCGTAAGATTGAAAACACGACATACCATCACTCTCAAATAAATGCGATTGTTACATTTCGCTGAAGGGTGGTGTAAAATTTAGCCACAAAACATCACTTAGTTAATCGAGCGATGCAACCAGTGACAGCATCGAGACTCCAGCTCGTCAGAATCAACCACGACCTCAACAACGAATTGGACACTGGATCCTGAAGTGGGAGCCGGCGATGCGAGAACGTGGCTTGATGCCGCGCGGGGCACCCGGAACTTCCAAGTCCTCATGAACGACACACACGACGCAGGGTAGTCGTAGGCTCCCCTGCTGCACCACTGAACGAATCACATCGGTGGCGGGATTCGGTAGCATGGGTATTGCAGTTATCTAGTAACGCAATACACCTCACTTCTTGCTTCTCACTCCCAAGTGCCGGCAAGGTCGAAACCACGATTTACCATCACTCTGAAATGAGCGTAAGTTTTAAATTGTGCTGGTAGGTTAATGTGAATTTTAGCAAAAAGTATCACATTCAATGTATCGAGTGATGCAGCCACTGAAGCCTTGGCGCTTAGAATTAGAATCTTCCGAGTCACACGAACATTTTTGATTCTTTCTGGTCGAAAATCGCTCTCCACCTGGTCAAGAATTTTCGTAAAAATTGTAAACGCTCATCCAGCCACCTTTAAGAGTATGGCCGATGGCGGCACTCGTAACGTTGGCAATATCACCAACTAAGCGCAGCGAGTAAATGCATTGTCCTCATGAGAAAAAGGTGTTTTAATGGTATAATGTTCATGTCAATTGGTGAAGTCTTGGATTTTCGTGTTCTGGTATTCTCCACCTCAAACGGCCATTTCACGCCAAGTTCTTACAGACATTTGAGAGATTTCAAAATGCCGCACATTACCCTCCCCACATGATGGGGGAAAGATATGCCAAAGGACGAACGAAATTTCTCGCCAGCCAATTCAAAGCAGCGTGCGACACTCACGAGCGCTCGCCAACACCCCAAAACAGGCTCACATGGCGGCTCGCAACGACGAGAGAGACAACTGCACCTAAATAAGCAGGAGAGGTACGCGCGCTGTGTGCAAAGACGCTAGCGCGTGCACTGCGACTACTGTCAAACACATGCGGGGTGTATGGATTCGGTGGTGCTGCTCGCTCTTATTTTGCAGACTCGCTCGCGAGTGCTCACTCAGCCACACAGCGTCCCTAGGCCCGACTACGCGCAACGATATATTCTCAAAGCGTCAGGGTGCGCAATGTCGTTTGACGTGCCACGGAGGACTCATTCCAGTGCTGAGGCTGCAATTGGTGGTATTCACTTCGTGAACAGCTCTGAGCGCTTCAGACCTCCTCCTCCCCCCTGTGCCGCACACCCCAAACCGCTGACAGCGCGAGTGCTCCCACACACCACTGGACACGCACGCGTAAAACACTCAGAGGATGACCAGACAGACACACGTACTTGCGCAGTGTACGCATTCCGTGCTTGTACTCTGTTACAGGCGCTTGTCGCCCACGCTCTGTCTGTTTTTTTGCTACTACAGCCCGCTGTTTAGGCTCACCTAGATGATGAACGAAGCACTGGCAGCGATCATGCTTTTGCGCAAGAAGAAGCGAGCCCTACTCAAGCTGCTTCTTCTACAGCGCCAGGGGAAAGTACACGATCACTCGCTTTTTTCATCATAAATTTGTCAAAATGACGAACTGGAATGTGATATTTAGATATGTTGCTCCCTTCATCACGTCGAGGAGAAAGCAAGTATTTATATTCTTGGTAGCTGATCGGGTAAAAATGACATCAGAGGGCATCCAAAATTCAAGATAAAATTGCTATTTTTAGCGCAACGACAGAAGCACCACCGTCAAACAACAAAAACCTGCCTTCTCGCCCAACACAACAGAGCGTTGCGTCCAGGTTGATCTGCAGTAGCATTCGCTCTGCTTGACGCGGCAACTACCCTCTCGATGATGAAGGGCGTCAGGGACTCCAAACCTCGTGGGATAAACGGCATCAGCCAAAAAGACCGCCTTCTTCGGTAACATCACTGGGAGACCAAGTGCGGATGACACATCCCCCCAAAAGTAGACGAGAAACTTGTTGCGCAACACGCTGGTAAGCTTTGTTGCTGAGCTACGATACCCACTCGCTTGCCACGGAGGTGTTCCATTCAATTGTGTGGTCGTACACAAAAACCATCACCAATTTTATCTTGCTTTTTGTATGCCATCTGGTGTCATTTTTACTTGATCAGCCTCCACAACAGACCCTTTATTCTCCCATCATGCCCAAATATCGTCTTTTTTAAAGAATTCCCTTGCTTTCTCCTCAACGTGACGAAGGGAGCAACATATCTAAATATCACGGTCCAATTCGTATTTTTGACAAAGTTATGATGAAAAAAGAGTGATTATATACTTTCCGCCGGCGTTGTACCCTCGTATGTCGAGCCGCCTCTAATCCCTCTCGTATGCGCGACTACGAGATCGTCGAGCAGCTGGTGCCACCCAGAGTGGTGCTCCATGAGTCCAGATGCGCGCGCTGAGTCGGTGTTGGCATTGCGATGCCGTTCAAGCAGCGACAAAAAGCGATTTTACGCCTTCTTGCCGTCAATAGCAAGGTGGTCAAACGTTGGCATCACCAACAGCCTCACCGCCGCTTTATCCCGCGGATCGAGAACATCCCCCGTCGCCGAAGAAATGGAGTGTTGGCAGAGACTTGGCGCTAGAGCATGAGGATCGCGTCGTCGCTCCAGTTGCAGCGCTTCCACGGGGTCCATTGGGATTAGTTTACTAGAAGCGGCTCTAGCTCTGGCGGTTGGTGGCAGGTGGCGCTGTAGGTATGGTGCGACTTCCGTACAACCGGCCAATTTTGCAGAGTGTTTTCCACAAAAGTATGGCCTTTGACAGGAATTGTTTTTTGTATGGGAAAGAGACATCAGAAATCTCTTTAATGACTGTTAAGAGCATCCGCATCCACCTTGGTAAAATGATCACGATAAATGAGCTAATAGTGAAAATTTCACTGCATTGGACTCTCATTGATTACATGAAATTTGCACGTGACTCAACAATTTGAATTCTGGGAACCACATTCCAAGCCACTGCAACTTTGGGCGGAAAATATTGTATTTACCTCTAAATAAGATTCCTTACTTTTTTACATCAAATAGTAGCTACTAGCTATTTGTTTGACTTAATTTCTGTATCCAAACAATGGTAAATTGATGTTTCATGTGTTTGAGTCCTCCGGGAGCACGAAAATCCTTATGACTTTTTGTGAGGTTTTTTGCTTGGGGCCTTCAAAATCAGTTGGAAAATACTACTACCTCCGTCCCATAAAGTTTGCCACGATTCGACTTTGATGTTGTCCCAATCGGGCCAAATTCTGACAGAGGACAAATTGATTGGACAAAAGTGAACAAATGGAGCCATGGCAGTGTCAATGGAACGTAACTGATGTTCCAATACTCCGCCTAACCCTTGTGTTTGAGAGGCAGCGGAATGGCCGCTCAAGCAAGCGTGGATGACTTGCTCGTGGTCAGCAGCCCCTGTGGTCCATATGATAGCTTCTCTTAGCGACGGTTCGAACGCCAGCTGCAGCCTTTGAGGCCGAAAACTTGACTAAGCTCTGCAGCTGCAGCTGGCGTTCGCGCCTCATCTTTTTGAACGTCAATTTGCGCTGGCGTGGCAGTGCGAAGCAAAGTACAAGAGCAGACTGTCTTGCTGACGCGCAAGTTCTATGAGGTCGAATGGTGCGTGAGAAGGTCCCCGTGCAGCATGTGGAGGAAGCGTGCGAGAACGCGAGCATCATTGAGCTGGCAGATCCAGTGGCAAAACGGATCAAATCTCATTGTAATTGGTTTAAAAAAATTCCCAATATGATCTCAAATGAAGAAAAATGTCATCCAATCAATATGTTTTGATCTCAAATTGGCGAGGAAATGCACAGAATCGCTCCCAGAAAATCACCAAAAATACGCCTTGAATTGGTGATTGCAAAGATGCTTCCAGAATCATGTGAGTCGCTCTGGCTCGATTTTTAGAATCAAATTTGACAATCGGGTCAATCTTTTTGGGACGGAGGAAGTACTGAAAACACAAATCCGAGAAAAACCAAAAGAAAAATTTGATTTTGGTTTAATATAATTAGGTACATCACTTTGTGAGGTGCTAAATATCCTCCAAATAGGACACGGTCTGAATGCATTCCAGATGAGTTTAGAGGCTGGTTAAAGTATCATTTGAAAAAGCAAATTTTGTACTAGTACAATATTCCAATACCAAAATCTGAAATCCCAAATATCGTAGTTTACCGAGGGAACTTTTTCTGAGGACTCGATCTCAGCAACCAGAACTCCTATTCTTTCAAGCAGAGGTCCAATCGGTAGCGTAGATAACGAGGTATATTGTGGTGAGCTTCACTGAATAACCTCAAAATGACCATGAGGTACTTTTGATCCTGGTGGACTCATTTGTGAGTTGAGTTCGTACGGATAAATATCGCAATATTCGATTTATCCGCTTTCCTGGTGGTATCCATATAGAGGGGCTCGTCTGGAGTCACTTGGTGACTTTTGTCCCACTATCGTGGCTCGGTTGATCTGACTGGATGGTACAGTACAATATCTATCACCTCACGATTTGAACTTGAAGTGAGATGTTGCCTTTTGTTGCTATACAAAACCCAAGAGGACCAAAATCTGAAGTACTGTACCTGGGTACAGCATCGTACGTGCTGTTGCACTCATGTGCAATGCACGTGGGTGCACAATGCCTCCATCACCTTCGGGTTAATTTGATGGTTCTCGCTCCCCTTTCAGGACCACTCATTCCCAAATCGGCGCTCCAGCAACCAACCTTTCCCTCATCATCATCAAGAGAGCCCGACACAAGACTCACTGGCACATCGCTGTTTGATCGCCTTCTCCATGACGCGCACCAAGTGGACACTGTCGACGGTGCTGTTCGTGGTGGTGTGGTGCTCGCGGTGCTGCTGGTGCTGAAGTCGAGGGTGGCATATGGGACGACGTGGACGAGCGCCATCGTGTTCGTCTTTTTGGGCTTCTTTATGATCTTCGACCACGAACAACGATCCTTGACGAAGTCAAGGATCGTTACTATGGCAAGCAGCAGCCAATCGAGACGGACGAGGCTCAAGCTCCAGACCACGGCAACCGCCGCACCATAGGCACAGGCGCTGCAGTCGCTGCTGGTGCCGGCACGGGTTTGCTCGGAGGACTGTTGCTAAACGATGCCCTTGGCGACCTGGAAGGCGGTACGGAAGATGGGGTGGCTTTGAGGGTGGCGACTTCTAGGCGCAGCAGCCCGCAGCTCGTGCGCGCGCACCAGCCTGGCACCACTTGGAGCTTCGTCACATCTCATGCGAGCGAGCTGGTGTGCTACTGCTGCCTTGTCGACTACAAATACCTTCATGTCATGCAGCTGTCAACCTCGAGGTGGTGGTGATGAATTGGCCTTGCCAAACCCTTGCCGCAGCAAGGGCTGGCGAGGCGCACGTGGCTTGGCACGTCCCGGGACGCTAGGAACTTCAACTGCCTCCCCCGCCGCATGCATATAGAAGAAGAGCAGTCATAGTGAGTCCGTCACAGCGCGACTGAAGCCCGTCAGGTCGCAGAAGTCGGCGGCATGGGTACTGCAGTTTTGCCTAGTAACGCAATATACCACACCTCACCTCAAACCCTTGCCGCAGTGCTGTAGTTCACCAGTCTGCAATTCTCGGCAGCGCTGACGGTACTCAAACTGTTCCAGTATGGGAGCTCTGCTCCTTCGAACCCACCAATACCGAAGTCGCCTGTTGTCTGCAAGCCACCGCCTCGGGGTTCAAGTGCAGCCGGGCGGACCCGTATCGTTCCAGCTGCTATCCAGGGTGCTTCCTCTCGACAGCAAGACAGCGGCGGCTGGTGCCGTCGTATACAGCTCCTCGACACCAGTGCGATGCCGCACCCTTTTCATCGCCAGGTCCAAAGCGGTCAAAGTTTGACCGTCAAGCATACTGGATGGATGGGTGTCGTTTCGTCATTTACTGTACTGTACTTGTGTGTACAGTATCTCGCCACGTCGCCTTCACATTTTGCGGTCGGCATGACGAAGCCCAAGCAGCAGCTCCGCGCGAAGGCGAAGACAGGCCACTCGCCGCGCCGCCGACACGTGCCGCCGCTGCTCCCGGCCGCATTCGTGATGCTGACGGCGGCAGCCGGCGTGGGCCTCGAGCTCACGACCGCGGCGCGCTTCTCCCAGTCGCGCGCATTCATGACTTTGCTCAAGCGCTGCTTCATCGCATTTGTCTGCCTCGCCAGTCGCGTGCAGCTCGCGCCGCTTTTCGCACAGCCAGCTGGGCGACCTCGGACGCTCGCGCGTGCGCTGCGCGGCCACGCTAAAGCGCTGCTGGTGGCGCTGGCCGCCAACTCGGCGGGGACGACCGTGATCCGCCCGCTCTTCGGCGCCGCGCCGCAGTACGAGGAAACTGCGCGTCTCGTTGTCCCCATCTACTTTGCCGTCGAGATCACACTCGCGGTCCTAGCACGCTTGCGCGTCCCGGTTCCCATTCTCCAGTTCGCAGTCACGCTCGGCGTCAGCTGGCTCAAGGCCGTCACGATCTCCAAGATGGTGCTGCAGTGGCAGGAGCGCGGCGCCCAGGCGCACCCGGCCGGCTTCGTGATCGTCTCGGCCGCGAACCTTTACGCGAGCGGGCTGGCGTTGCGGTACATTCGCCACTACCACGACTCAGGCAAGCTCCTCGCGCTGTCTCTCCCCGTCGTCTGGTCGGTCGTGAAGATCCTACTCGTGTCCGGCGCCATCGGGCTCGTGGCGCACGTCGCGAACCACTTGATGACGCAGGAGGAGCGTCGGCTTGAAGCCATGACGCTGAACTTCCTCGTGGCCTGGTTTGCGCTTGACAAGTACTGGAAGGGGCCGCTGACCGCCGTGCTCCAGCTCGCCCTCGAGGCGTCCGCGCGCCGTGCGAAGCTCAAGAGCGAGTAGCCGGGGACGCGAACGAGACCACCGCCAAACCACCTCGAGAAGAAAGGACCCGAGCGAGTGAGGCAGAGAGACTGCGACAGCTGAGTGCACGACGGAATGCACTGTATGTAGGGAAGCGTGAGCAGATAGACATCCACAGCACGAGCTGTATCGACGTTGCGATCCAAGCGCTTCGTTTGCGTTGCATGCAGACGTCACTTCTTCTTTTTCTTGCCGCCCTTCTTCTTCGTCTTCTTGTTGCCGCTGCTCTTCACTGACGGCGCTTGAGCAATCGGCACGAGTGCTTGGATCTGGAAGCGGCTCCCGGGGATCACGTGTGCGTACTCGCCGCGTTCGAGCGCACTGCCAAGGTCAGCGACAATCGAACGCTGGCAGCTCTTGACACGGTCAAAGTTGCGTTGTAGCACCTCGGCACGTGGGTGCGCGCTCCCGAACGCTGCGCGATAGAGCCGCGTGCCGGTCTGGAGAAGCAGATACGCTTCTTCCAAGGCAGTTCCGGTCGGGTCCTGGCTCAAGCAGCACGCGAGATTGTTCATCGCCGTCGCTGTGTCGAGGTGGTCGTCGCCGAGAACGCTCCTGCGCAGACCGAGTACTTGGTGGTGGCATTTCTTGGCGAGTCCGATCTCTCCTGCATAGAAGAGCACGCAACCGAGAGCACTCTTGACGAGTGCGCGTCCTATCTGGCTGGTTGATCCCAGTCGATCCGAGAGTTTAAGCGCCTCAAAGTGGTGCAACAACGCCACGAAGTCTCTCTTCGCGCTGGCGAAGATGCTGGCGGCAGTGAGGTGGAAGAACACGCGAACCTCCACTTCGTCGGATCCGTCAAGAGCCATCGTGGAGGACTCTCTGCAGCAAATTATACAACGGTAACACGATGACGATCTTGCCCCCAGGCGCACGGCGTTCGCTCTGAAACGCATGCAGCGCCAAGTGAGCGCACCGTGTTTCCTTGTACGCGGTTCTGCAGACCTCGAGCTCTTCAAGCGCCATCTGCAGAACACGAGTTCAAACGACAGAGGTGCTCAGTACGATAGTTTAGTCAACGCGCTTCAGTAGGCGGCATAGCATACATGGTGCTGCCCCAAGTTCTGGTACGTGATGACGCTCTCGAGCTTTGCTAGCACACTCCGTGGTAGCTCTGGAGGAGATACGAGTTCGCGAATGAGCGTCACGAGCGGGACCTTGTCGGAGACGCCGATGTTTCCTCCGAGGATGGATGCGTTGTATGTGCTCGGATCTGATCCGGGCGGTACCTTCCGGGGCGGCAGTCTCGAAAACAACACGCTGTGCCCTCGTTTCGGCTGCTTCACCGCGCGGACGCTGGCGTTTCCTCGCTCTTCGGCGTCCAAGTGTAGCCGAATGTCGTCGATAAGCGACTCGAAGGTCTTGTTTTCGTCGACAAGCAGGGTTTCAATCTCGACCGTCAGTTCATCCAAGCCTTGCTCCATCGCTTGCTCACTTGGTGACGAGTCTGCATCGGAGATCTCCTTCTGGCGACGGATGAGCTGTTGGTGCTGCTGTGATTGCGAAGGCGACCATGAACTGTCGCGCACGATCTTGATGTCCATGTGTTGAAGGAGAAGCTCGATACTGAACTCGAGGCGCGAAGACTCGATCACTCGCCGCACTTGTGCGCCTTCGCGAGCCAGGATTTGGTTGTGGAACTCCACTGCCACGCGGCAGAAGAGCTCGATAAAGTGGGCAAAGTACATCTCTTGGGGCTCCAGCTCTGGTTCGACGCGGTGTGCGAACGCGTCCTTGATCTCTCGCACCATCTGCAAGCGAACAACGCAGAGACCTCGGAGAGTGAACACGGGATCCACTTCCTCGCATTGTGATGAGCAGTAGTAGTAGCAGCAACAGCAAACCTTCTCCGTTTGGTGGTACGAAAAGTACTCTTCGTACTCGAAGTACGCGTTGAGAAAGTCGAGGAATCCATCGAGCGAGATCGTCGATGACGTATCCGGAGCGTCCCCGAGTGAGCCCGATATTGCTCCGTCCTTCCCGTACAACTGAAAGCTCTGGATCAGCTTGGACAAGTGCATCTCGAGCACTTCGAGCACACTGTGTTTGATAACTTGACGACGCAAAGAATCCATCATCGTCGATGTCCCGGATACTTGAGCCTCGCGGACGCTGGCGATGTCTGTGAGGAGCGCGGACACAAACTGGCTGTCCCGGAATGCTTCGTCGGCGTTGCTCGATGGCCTGTGGTGCGCTTTCGCGATCTTGACGAGTGCGTGCTGGAAGTCGCGGTAGCTGAGGTAGCGCTCATCTGCGCCTGCACGAAGCAAAACGAGAGGCGGTCAGTAACGAGGCAACCGCGGCAACCGCGTTGTGTGATACAAAGGGTGCTCGGTTCCTCGAGCTTCTACCAGTGGAGGCGCGAAACGCGTCCTTGGCGTCGAAGAGCGTGAAGCTGCGGTGCTGGAGGAAGTAGATTTCATGCATGAGCGCCTCAAAACTGGGAGCGTGGGCCATGGAGACGTCTGTTAGGCACACGCCATCGATCGCCTTGACATGCGCGTCAGCAGCGCCAAAGCCGTCGCTTCACCTGGCCCCGCGGTCACCCGTACGCAGCGCATTGAAGAGGTCTCGCGCCTGCGCGTCTTCCTTCCCCTCAGTTGCCATCGACGCCGAGCTTCTCGCGACCGTTTTGTCGTTTTGTCGAGGCTGAAGATACACACGCATGTTCACAGTCTTTTCATTTCCGCCACAGCTCGGATCTGAGTGCTGGTGTTGCCATGGCCGAAGTCGCCCAGGAGCTCGCTGCTTGGGTGCGTTCTCGTACGTCTTGCACCGCGTAACTCTGCTCTGACGCGCGCCGCGTGCGCAGAAGCGCGAGACGCGCGACTTCCTGCTGCAGGACGCGAGCGCCGCTGCCTCCGCCGCGCTGAAAGAGCTCGAACGCCTCGATTTGCTCTGGGGCCGCATTCGCTTCTCGCGCTCGGCGTCAACTGTCGCTATCAAGGCCGACGTGCGCGTGGAGGCACGTCCGAATGACGAGTTGCAGTGTACTGCAGTGCATTCGCTGTGCGATACGAGACTGACGAATCTGCGGGCGACACGCGCGCGTATCCGTTCGCTCGCGACGCAGGGCCACCTCGTGGTGCTCGCCAACTTGGAGGTGAAGCTTCCGTCCAAGTCCGCGCGCAGCAGCGCCGTGCTCGCCGCGTGAGTGTGTCGTTATTGTTGTTAGTGTGTGCAATGCACCAGAAGACTCAGAGCACCTCCACCCACCCCGTCCGCATGCGGCGTCTCAGGTTGCAGCAGTACTGCGTGCTCAACCAGATCCTCGAGTTCCACGCCATCGTGCAGACGCAGCGGGGACGACTCGCAGCGCTCAAGGGCTTTCTCGACAGCCAGCAAGAGGAACTGGGCAGCGGCGACCTGCAGCACGCGGATCTCGACAGCTACATCGACACTGTGCAGGCGACGTTCCAAGTGCGGATCCGCTCCAGCGGCGCATGTATATGAACTGCCGAGCTACCGCTCTGACACTTGCGCAACCTGCCGACTTTGCTGCGCTGCGCAGAGCCTCACGCGCGTGTGCGCCGACCTCCGAAACGCGGCGAATGTGCTGCGGCTGCCGAGTCGCCGGCGCTTCCCGTACAGCTCGCATGTGGACCACGTACGCCGCGCGCTGTTGAGGCACTTTGTCGTGAGAGGAGGGAGGGAGGGCTGAGCTTCTTGCCTCTCTTGCTGCGCATTGCTGAATGATTCGTGTGTTCCGCCGCAGACATTCAAGTCGCCACTGCCTCCGGAGCTGGTCGTGGACTTCTCCATCCACCGGGGAGAACTGGTGCGTCTAGGCACGCGCAGTGGCTCCCACTGACTGTCGTTTGTCGTTTGTCGCTGACGGGCTTTCGTGGTGCAACCAGCTCATCGAAGTGTTCAGCGTCGTTGCCTCTCAGAAGATCCCGGCGGCGATCCCAGAAGGGTGTGCGACCAAGAAGGAGTTCGCCGGGTGTGTCTGGTGCGTGTCTTCTCTCTGTGTCGCATCAACGCGCGTGCTGCGCAGTCTGAGACGAGCCGTGCCTGCGTTGCTCCTGCGTGGTCGGATGGCAGCAACCTCCGCGGGCAGCGCGTGGAGATTGCCGACTACGCGAGCATCGCGGTCCCGATCCCGCAGATCGAGGAGATGCTGAGTCACCTGGACGCTCAAGTCGCGTGGCTCGTGCGTGTGCGAGACAACACGAAGGCGCTGCTGGACTGCCACTTGGCGTAGGGGAACGGGAGAAAGGAGAGGCTCCACGGAAAGGCAGCGCTCAGAGCGCGCGCATCTTTGGAAGCGCGAAGGTGTTCGGCTATTTCCGTGCTCTTGTCCTCGTTGCCGACCTTGTCAAGCGCGGTGACACTGCCGCCACCGCCCTTGCCGGCCCACGAGGCGCAAACGAGAGCAGGCAGCAGAAGCCATAGAAGTTGATCTCGCATCGGGGACCCACCGAGACCCCCAAGCATGTCCTCGGCGCGAAAGGCGTCGCTCCAGCCGCTGGCGAACCTCAACAACGTCCTGGGCACGATCAACCCGGCGGTCATCGCGGAGAGCGCTTCCGCACAAGCTGCTCCAGACGTTGCCACCGAGCCGATGAGGTTTCCTACCACCTTGGTGGCCGGTGTTGGGAGCGTCGCGGCGCCGATTAAGGCGTCTGGCTTGGCGCTCACGAGCAACTCGGCGCGCCAACTCGGCGGTCTCAAGCCGATTGTGCCACTGCGCAAACGCGGGCAGTCCTTCCGTGAGACGAAGAAGATCCTGACATCGGTCGACCCAGAGGGCCATCGTCGACTGAACCAGTAGTGCGTTGCGCAGCGAGAGCTTCGCTCGTCCTTGGCCGAGCCGATTGCGACCGCGACACCGTGTGCACGACGGCACTGACCACTCGTCTTCGTCTTTGCCAACAGCACTTTTCTGGAAGAGCTCGGTCGCGGAGCGTATGGACTAGTGCTGAGAGTCGAGTCGAACGAGACGAAGGAGGTCTTTGCCGCCAAGATCGTCGACAAGAAGGTGCAGCAGTATCTGCGAACGCAGCGCTATCCCACGGGTGGTTGTCGATAGTGCCTCACTCCTTCGGCTCTCCCTATCGGATGAACGACGCAGGCACTCAAGCGCGTGCGCGTGGGGCGGTTCGGCAACGCGCTCCAAAGCGTGAAGAAGGAGCTGAGCATCTGGAAGCGGTTCACGCACCGCCACATCGTCGTACTTCGCGAAGTCATCGACGCGGATGGTGCGCCGCGAATGATCGATCGCTGGTGCGTCTTCTCTCCTGAGCTAACGAATACGAGTTCCGATGCAGACAGCG
>SMMQ01003447.1:6044-16851 GCA_008271595.1 [Pythium] brassicae (nom. inval.) | reverse complement strand
GAGAGAGAGAGAGAGAGAGAGAGAGAGAGAGAGAGAGAGAGAGAGAGAGAGAGAGAATAGGAGAGATGATTGCTTGTTGTATGGAGCAAGGCGGACCGTCAGAAATCTTCAGTGCGCGGTGAATGCCGTAGTTGGAACGATGAACTACGGAATCTATTCACTGAAAGTCAGAGGACGAGTGTATACGGTATGGCGGCTTCAGGTGTACGTGTAGAGACAAATGAACGATACGGACGGGGGAACACCAGTGGCAGAGACGGCTAGAAGTCGAATCAGACTATAGACTGATCGATTCCTATACCGTCCTCGAAAACGCTAGCAGTGGCTACTTTTCTTTTGGGGCCTTCACACAATGCAAGGGGGGCTTGCGGACGACGAAGACGACGAAGGGTTTGTGTGTGTGCTGGCCATATTGTACGTGGATTCATTGAGTGGCTGCTGCGAGAGGGTGATGCGAACTGCATTCAATTGGAATATCTACATCACAGAATTGCTTCGTATGTCCGAGCGCTTTCAGCGCCGATATCGAATGTCGCTCCCCACATTCATCCAAGTGTGCCGTTTGATAGCGCCATCTCTTCGCACAGAGCACATGAATTCGTGTGTCAATGTGAATATTGTTCTGCATTGCACACTGCATCGGCTTACAGGTGGGAGCTACGACGACATATCGTGGGTTGTATCCATCAGTGTGCCAATATTCTTTAGATATGTCCACCTTGGAGAATCGGAAATTGTGCGCTGCAACGCCTTGGCGCCCCGGTTCCCTACAAGCATGGATGAGATTTCTGATCAGTGTGCGGCGTTTGCTCGAATCAGCCTTCATGGCGCCTTGCAAGGCTGCATCGGGCAGTGGACGGCTGGCTTGCCCGTATCAAGACACCAGCTACAACGGAAACAGCGCTGGCGACGTCTTTCTTCTCTGGTCACTACCACGCGTACAGGTTGAACTTATAGGCCTCGTGCGACCACCTCTGTCAGTTCACGTCGCTTTCGATTCTGTGTCCCGGGGGTACGAACGATGCCAGAGCGTTTCAACTCTCGGCGCTCCGGGGAATCTCTAAAAATATTTTCGCTCGGGACGTACCTAGTCGGAGACAACGCCTACGTCGGCACGGAGTCGATGCTCACACCGTGCAGGGCATGCGGCAGTCAAGAGTTGTCGAAAGATGCGTTCAACTTCTTCTTGAACCAACTCCTGATCCGAATTGAGCAAGCGTTCGGCCTCATGGTGACGAAATGGCGAATCCTGAAGAAACCACTCGAGGTCAAGCTGAAGAACATACCGCAAGTGATTCACGCCATCATCCGCCTCCACTCCTTCTGTATCGACAGCCGCGAGGAGCAGTATAGGTACGTCTCAGAGATCGACCGCATCTTCGACGACTGCACGACGTTGGACTCTTGGGCGTCAGGCTACATCCCATCGACTGTTGGCGAGGCTGACCGCCCGAGAACGTCGATCCTGAGAGAGAGGTTCCGCGAGCACCTGGCGTCGCGAGGGCTCACTCGCCCAACCTACAACGTAGTTCGCAATCGCACGCAGCTATAAGAATGCAGATGTATTTGTCTCCGCCTCTGAGTCGCGTCTGGACGTATCAGCTCGTATCATCCGAGCACTGCAGCGAAGACACAGATCTTTCTCTCTCTGTAACTTCGCGATGCAATCGTGCAAGTCGCTGATATCCTCGTCATCGGGGGCGGCACCACCTCTCATCACCGTCTCGTACGACTGCCGCAACTCGGAAATACTTCTCTGCAGGGTCATTAGAAGCTCCACCTGCCCCTACTTCTGCTTTGTCACCGCGTTGCCCATGTGTACCGTGTGCTCTACTTGCTGTCGGGCGTTCCACTGTCGCTTCAGAACGAGTTCCTCTTCAGCAATGTCCAGCTGCCTCTTCGAGTGCTCGCTTGTTTGAATGCTCTGCGCAAACTCTCGGATCGCTTCCACCACTCCATCGCTTCGACGGCCTATAAAGCACGTAGAGTCGATCGGTATGATGGCTTTGCCGCATTGGAAGTGGGAGAACAACGTGTACCTTGTTTCTCGGATGTTGCTCGTGGCTGGTTAGTTGGGCGTGATGTGTCGAGGGTGTCCATTCCAATTTCTGGTGAAAGCGTTTGGATCACTCAGGAGAGAAGATTTGGACGAGCCACGGTTGCAAGGAGATGTAGATACAGGACGTCGTGGCGGCCACGAGAGAAAGCCAAAAATTCAGAGTGATTGCCGGACTGCTTGAAGCTCGCATAAGCCTCCCGATATGCCGAGCTTGTATCCGTCCACACGTCCCGAAGTTTCTTCGCGCCGTGGGGCCGAAATGCTGCAGGGTCGACATCGACAAAACTGGCGTGCGGGTTCAGCATGCTGTTGAAATTTTCGGCATCTTCGTCGCAGTACACACTCGTGACGTTGGGCCAGGACGGTGAGGGGGCTCCGATCGAACCCGTGTCGAGCTCGCGTCTTGTCGCAGGATCGCCCAAGCTGGCAAGGCGCTCGTAAAACATGTCTGAAAAGAGTACGTCCAGGAACCTGAACACACCGTCGATCGTGCGTCGTTGTTGCTTGTGTGTGTCGTTCGGACCTCGAACCACATTTGATGCTGAGATAGCCTGGACTGTTGTTAGAGATGCTCGTAGCGCCTCGAGGTAGACTGCTCGTGTCTGCGATGTCGGGATTGCTTTGTTCGTCCGGTACTCGGTTCGCAGGTCATGGGCAGACATATTTTCGTACAGCGCCATCTGCTCTGCAATGGAGACGCTCATTGGGGCGGGCGAGTGATCACGGGTTGCATTTGGTATAGGACTTGATTTGCTTTGCTGCTGTTCACCACTGGCCATGCCGGATTGCTGGTCGCTTCTCTATTACTGGTGGTGCTGCCTTTGCTTCTCGAGCTACCTACAGCGCTTGTGCTGATTGTCTGCTGCATGCGCCGCGCTAATCGTGCTGTTTTTGATGAGCTGCTTGTGTGCTGTAGTGCCTGGTGCGTGTGCAGCTCGAGATGCATGTCCTGCTTGTGCTGCTCGTGTGCTTCAGCTTCTATTTTGAAGTGCTTATGTGCGCGTCTGATTTTTGCTCTGATTTGTGTACTATTTATGGCTCCTGATCTCCCAGTGCTTCAACAAACTCGTGGGATTTGGGAGAAATTTTCCCAGTCCTTTTTCTTCTCAACCTCGCATTGACCAATCAAACGTCCAAATTAGCTCCCGCTCCCGTCCTGGGAGATTCATAAGAACGCCCCTTTGGGAGGCATGGCGGTCAATCAACCAGGTCCTATACTTGCGAGGACGAACGAATATGGAATGACATGGCACACACAGACCGCAAGATAGCAGGTTTATAAGCAATACTCGTGATTATGTGAATCGTAGTGACACGTTCAAGCGAGCACTTGACTCCGGTGTGTCCTCTTTTTCGACTGTCAACATACTGAAATTTATATTAATATTAGCCTAGTCAAGTGATTAATTGAACCATGGTTTAATCAAGATATTATGGGGTGCACGCATACCAATTTCGCAGCAAAATGTCAGCAAAATTCTGTAACTTCTCTCAAACTGCTCAGATTTGAACTAAAAGGCTATTGGCAGTTTTGCCACGTCAATGTGTTTCCAGACATACTAATTTGTAGACGTACTGTAATTCTAAAAAGACTTCCCAAACGAGTAGAAAAAGTGGGTGAACGCAAAGCCATTTCATGGACTGTAGAGTGGGAACGGCCGCGAGGGGACGTCGCGAAAACGCCACTTCGCCACTTGATTCGCGAGTTGGTGGTGGCACACTGTGTGAAGCTTCCTCGAACAAAACTGATTCACAGTCTCGACACGACAGTACAGGTGAAGCAGTTCTTTTTTAGCGGCTTGACGTGTGCAAGTCTTTCCTCTTTATTGGGCCACCCGGGTCGTAGTTGCGCCAGTCTCATAACCCGATCATCGCTCCGCTTGATCGACTCGGCGACAGCTTTTGCACAAATCGTGGAGCTTCTTCTTTGTAAAGATGTAGGGACGAAGTCGCAGCTTGTGGAACAGATTCGACATCTAGAAGTCGAGTAACTCGTCCATTCATCCAGTCAGAAAGCGGACGTGACCCTCCAGCCCGTCCAGATGGGAGGTCTTTCTCGTCGGCATCTGAGCGAATGGTCGACTTCTGGACGTGACTTCTTCCACACCTCGATTTTCTGGGTTCGCTTGTTATATTTTGTGTCTTCCTTGAACGGCTTCGCTGAGCACGACCTGATCATTCTCTCACCTGTGATCAACGCCGTCGCAACGAATAGCTTGCGGTGATCGGAACCGAGTCCCCACACCGATCTATCCTCTCCTTTGAGATTGATACTGTTCTGGAGACATGTCGTTGTTGATGACACGCTGCGGTTCCACGGTGACGTTGATGCTGACTTGTGGGCGTGAATTGATATGCTTACAGCAACACATATAGTATGAATGCTACTGGCGAAATGACTTCTTGCCGTCGTGAAGTGTTGAAGCCGAACTAATCTGCGCCAGCATCCCGCAGCGATGTCCTCCGTCCAATTGGCCAGGGATGGCAAGATCTCGAATGGCGATACGGCGAGTCCACTCATCCAGTCGTTCGATAAAAGTTGGACTGCGATCTCTTGAGTAGTGCCCACAGACCAGTTTTGCACATATCTGCGTGGTTGACACGAAAACTTATTTTATGGTAGAAGAACGAGGAACCTCAATGCCACGATGCTGGCATTGGTTTATATGTTGTCGTTGTGCGAATCGATTGCAACCAAGAAGGAGCGCATCCAAGTAGTAAGCATTTGGGATCAAGTGTCGATGCAGCCGCCCGGAGTGCGTGCTAGCTGTGCCCACCATTGAAGTACACGTTCGCCTTCGTCAGTGTAGTGTTGGGAGAGGATGTCTGCAACAACACAATACGTCCCTAAACGTGAACGTTGTGTTGCCGTTGGAGATGTCGGTTATGGCGCCCATAGAATGTCGATTGATAGTAGTTGGAGGTAGCGGTTGCGATCTCGCAAGCCGCATTCAGTGGCATGCTATCCCTGAAGATCATGGGTGGGAATTAGTCACAGTGGAGAGGCATTGCTGGAAGAAGTCTTGGTTGAGGGGCACTAGTTCGATGGTCCCACCCTGCTCCATCGGTTCACAAAGTACACGGACGACGTGTACCGCTCTGAGCCCTTCCAGCGTGGCTTTGTTGATGTAACGTAGGGCGGTCGCCCCTGCGAGTTTCTTCGTGATGTCCATGCAGAATTAGTTGAGCGTCGTCTTCACTGTCACCACCGATGTTGCCGCGTTTGAGGTCATGCATCCATGTGTTGCGGCCTCGCTTCAGCAACCTCGTTGGCGCATGGTTCTCTAGAGAGGGAGTCGCCCTTGTGCTTCTTTAACTTCACAGGAACTGGACACGTCCTAGAGCCGTGGGTGGAGGCGATGTTTGAAGTGGTTTAAGTGCTGATCGTCCGATTCGGAATATCGTATATAGTATAATCTCGAGTAAGTACGGAAGGCGCTGAAGCCGAGTCGTGTCATGAACGTCGACTCATGATTGCTGTGCTTCTGTGCAGTGCCGTGTATTCACCAATCTTCTCTCTTGTACACATCAACAGCTCGATTTCACAGATAGCTTCACATAGACACATCACATAGCACACAATCGTTCTTTGCCTTGCAGGCGTGAGACCCCAGAGCCGCCCACGACGGCCATGAGAGTGTGGGGGCTAGCGCCAACCACCACAGTACGTCCTAGTTGAGAAGCGCGAGCACGCGTCCTCCATGATGCCCTTCGCGGCAGATGCGCCGAGCCGTCGCTGCGGCGCCAGACACCCTCATGTCGGCGCTCGCCAGTGCCCTGGACGACACCATGAAGGTTGCTGGGAGAAGGCTTGAGCCGCAGTTGCTACCGATCTTGGCGTTGACTAGCAGCGCTGAGTGTCGTTCTCGTCCGTAGGCAGCTGCGCGATCGTCCTGCTTGTGGTCGCGCAAGTCTCCGAGCCAAATCGCAGCAGCTTGTCCGCCGCGCGAGTGGTCGCTGTGTTCTAGTCGCTCGCCGACACGTAGGCGCCGCACGCCTCGTACGTTGCAGGGTTGCGCTGTCAACGCCGCGGTCATTGGGGTGGTCAGCGCCAACCACTACGCCAGCACGGCGAAGCCCGTGCCAATCTCCGGCGAGATCTTGGCCTTGTCCAAGACCGTCGCCGAAGCGGCTCAGCGCTCTCCACGCTCACGAGACTGAGCGCCACCGAGTGCCGCGACGCGACCGCCAGGCTTGTGCGCTTCACGTGCACCATCCTGCAGATCAGGTACTCATGCTCCTCGTGGCAATCGAGCCGCTACTTCTCAGGCGCTTCGCTTGTGGCCTTCGCGACCACCTTCATCGACGTGTTCGCGGCGATCCCTTCGTTTTTCAGTACCGCGGTGCGTGGCGCACGCCGTCTTGTCGAACGGCTCGCGATCACGAGTCCGCTCAGCGCGCTGCTCTGCTTCACTGTAGTCACCCACTTACATCGCCAGCACGCGCAGCACCACTTCTGTGCGCTCCCAAAACGCCCATTGAGAGCGTGGCGCTTTAGCGCGCGCGGGGTAAGTTCGTCACAGCATATCGTCGCTCGTCCGTTCTGGAGGCAGAAATGCGCACACTTATCTTCCGAACTGCTGGAACAATAGACGCCGCCGCTGTTCGAGCAGTTCGGACGATGAAAAGTGTAACATTTAGCCAGCATACAAAAACAAGCTTTCTCCTTTAATCCAATTTTAATCGCAATCTTCCGAACCAAACAATATTGAAGTTTGTATGGAGAGAAATCGGAAGTTAAATCGTAGGATAACGATTAAAGTTGATTTCTGGTCGGGATGGACGGTTGTGTTGTGGCGGATGCGAGGCTTGAACATAATCGAAAACTGGAAAGCAAGCAAACTGTGCAGCGCATGATGCCGCACACTGACCATGGTGCCAATGTGTTGGCTGCGTCGGAGTCAGATTGTACACGTGCTTGTCAAAATAATCTTCTCAGGATATGTCGTGCGAGAAATATATGGAAGGACAGGGTCGCTTGGTTCAACATAAAATTATGTGACCTCATTGGAGCTTAACAGTGGCGTACGTGCACAAATAAAACTTGCAGTAAACATTTACTATTCGGCAGCTGCTCCAGCTGCTGTCTATTTCTGTTGTCGCGAACTAATTTGGTTGTTGGCATTGTGTCGCCGCTAAATTTACAAACTGTACGACGCAGAACCGATTCCGCGGAGTACTGCAGTACAGTGGGTCGCCTTCGTGTTCGCGAACGATGCTTTGTTTCCTCTTCGTTTCCAATGTGGATGAATATCATCAATCGGTCGACAGTCATTTATGCGACTTGTTTTTTGTACGATATGTAAAGGGCATTAAATTGACTGATATGAATATATACCAATAAGAACCACAATTGCAAGATTTACATCCAATCAAAACGATTTTGGCTTGGTTTTCGCGCGGCCGTCACTTGGCCGACAAAATTTGTCGGCCAGGAGCTTGAGATATTTGATCCGTAATACAAAAATCAAGTCCATAGCATACCTTGCTCATATCTTGCTAACAACCGACATTTTGAATACATTGATGTGCTGGTCAGCTGCAAATGGCATCGAACAAGCGAAACGCGCATGCAGCGCTGGTGATCAACCAGGAGTCAGACTCACTGGCTGTGAGTCACTCATACTTGTAAAAACGGGGCGGTTAAAACGTGGCAACCTCTTTTTACCAAGCGTCCCGTGTGTGCATGCCGCATTCCGCATGGAATGCGGCCACAACACATAGGGTATTTACGCCTCGTACCCAGTTTAGTGATGTCAATAAAACATTTTTAGCCTTAAAACGTTTAACATCCAGTCTCTGAGTCAAGGAGGCAAAGCCCCATACAAAGTTTTTAAAGTGAAAAAACTTTTTGAATATAGCTCGGATCATCTGAAACCTCTTTGAGTTGCGATCAGGACCATTCAAACACATTTTATCATCTGAAAGCTCTTTGAGTTGCGATCAGTACATTTTCTTTAAGATGCGTTTGAGCAGAGCTATAACGATTTCAGAAACGTATAACCTTGGTTGCACACCGATATTTATCTAATTTTGCCTCACAATTTGACGAAAATGCACTTATATGGTCAAAATGTTACAGAAAGGCATAAGTTCAGCTAATGTCTCACTATCCTGCAAAATAAAGCATCCAGGACGAACGAGCCACTTTCCATGCTAATTCGCGGCTTCAGTTCCTGAGATCCAAACTCGCGCGTTGTCCACAATGTACCAAAGCTGTAGTCAATAAAAAAACCTCTTTAAAGATCCGAATCATGTGCATTTTTATACTTATAGACGCCTAAAAATGGTCATTTTCGCAGAAACTGTAATAATATTACAGTTTTTGCGAATCTCGAAAAATATTCAAATCATGCCTCCCTGAAAGCTTTGCCAAAATTGCAACCATGTGCGTCCATGCTTCCATCATCAGGGCACCACCACACAATTTTTTATCTTGATTGGATACGAAATGATGATTTTTTTTCGTCGGAAAGTTCTGGCCTCTTCAAGTCAGAGATTGGGTACTAAAAGCATTTTTATCAATGTTTTTATATTTTTGTACATATTATTTTTTATTTTGTAAATTTCTGACGCTTCTTCAATAGGTCAGTGAGTAGTGGTACGTTGCGCAAGGACGATCGGATGCGGGCACTCGCGGAGGTGTTCAACGCGATCGAGGTCGTCAAGCTGAAGGCGCGGGAGACCAAGTTCGTGAAGAAGATCCTTTCGCCAGGTGCGCGCGAAAGAGCTCGAGGTTGTGGCGCGCTTCGTGTACATTTCCATTAATCAAACTGTTACGGTACTGCTAATGATTACAATCGTGATTTCCGCGCGACTTAGTGGTGATAAAGCACAAACAATAATTTTGACAAGAACCAGCAGGCGACTGGAGTCATGCGAAACGTCATCTGCGCTTCTGCAGCTCGACTTCCAGATTGTCACGCAGTTCATATCGTGCTGAGCAACCGATCGTCCATTGTAGAAGTGTTCACTGTGAGTGAAATGTCGTGTGGTCCACGTGGTGAATGTTTATATGTGTTTATGTTTTATTCTTGTTTTTATAATGTTTTACCTTGTTTTATCGCTGTTATATATAATAATATTCATAAAACATTTTGAATATATAAACACTGGTGCCATCACTGCCATATAGCACGCAGTTGGGTCTTTGATTGTCTAGCTTGTCGGTCGCGAGCTGCTGAAGTTTCTTCCACAAGTAGTTGCAACCTCTCAGAAGCGCCGACAACGGGAAGTTGGAGTCGATCTTCGTCTGCCTCATGACGACGCGCGAAGAGGGTGTTCGGTCCCGTACCGCTCTCCCCTGCATTGATCAAGCAGACGGAAGGTGGTCGTTTGAACCCGCTGTCCGCCAGATAAAGTACCCTGTTGTATCGAAGTTGATTTTGCTTCATCTTTTTGCTCATCTTGGATTTGTAAAATTAGTATTTTGGTTTTTTGGTAAGTGAAAGTAATCTCGCAGATTTCTCTGTGATCGGTCTTAATAGAGGAGAATGGGTAATGCATAAAGAATGGAACTCAGGGCAGAAAAACACGAGCAACAGCGCCCGCCACGACGCGCGTTGCCCGCCTATTGTTTGCGGCGGTGCTCTGTGCTTGGCTCTCGATCGAGTTTTCAGCGACCGCGACGGCACACTCCAACGCTCAGCGTCGTATGTCCCCGCACTCATTCGTTGACTGTGAACGGGATCACACATCACATTGCGCTAGGAATCGTGTGAACGCTGGCATTCCGTGCTAAGTAACTCGTAACTGGGTCTGCATACATACCATGAGGACTAGCAACATGGTTGTCTTCGAAAAGGTGAAAGTAGAACAGAATGTATTATGTGTGTATCTATCCTGTTGTTGTTGCTGTCATAGTGAATCGGCCGCATGGAATGCGGCCATAACACGTAGGGTATGTATGCCACGTACCCAGTTGGTATCGGTATACCAACTCGTGTATTCTAATCCGGACATCGACACACGAGCCGCTCCTCAGCAACACCAATGCAGCCGGCGACACCGACGTCGATGACGAAGGCACCGACGAGTGGGACTTTCTCAGCGACGGCGCTGTGCAGGCCGTCGCACACCAGCAGCAGCAACAACAGCAACCTGCTTCCTCGTTGCTCAGCGCCTGTGTGCGATCAGACTCCGCGTCTCGCAAATTCGTTCGACACGCTGAATGTACTTTATCTGCCCATTGTATTCAATGTCTACTTGACTGAGAAAGTCTCAACTCCGGATCAACTCAACTTTCCTCGTCGAGTGACCCTACAGAAGTTTGGGCTTACGGGGTAACGATACAGTCCAATCTCTTGTAAGCTACATTCACCGCTAGTCAAAGTCACGCCTCACAACAAACTTCACAAGTTGGATCTCGCAGGATCAGCATTGGGACGAAGGGAGCCAGCCCGCGATGGCGACGATGATAAAAACGAGAGCTCCAAGCGGCGTGCGCCTGCTGCTCGCAACGCTGGTGCTTAGCGTCGCGTTCACGAGACTCGCGCAGGCATCGCGCTTCACGTTTAGCCTCTCTTCGCGCGTAGAGGTGCGGTCGGTCGTTCGGAATGCCAGGTTTGCGTGTGTGGAGAAGAGAGGAGGGGGGACGGAGAAGAAGGGGGAGGCCGGTGCCTCACATTGTGACTCTATGTGTGTACGTGCTCGCCACCTCTGCTTCCCTTACTCGGCGTCCCTCAGGAGTGCTTCTCGGAAGACGTCGACGCGCGAACGACGGACAACAAGCTGCTCTTCCGCTTCGGC
>SMMQ01003446.1:11290-41279 GCA_008271595.1 [Pythium] brassicae (nom. inval.) | reverse complement strand
CGTCGCTGGACGCGGACGTGCCGGTGATCGGCTTTGGCGGCTCGTACGGCGGCATGCTCGGCACGTGGCTCCGACTCAAGTACCCGCACGTTGTGAACGGCGTCATCGCGGCGTCCGCGCCGATCCGCGCGTTCATGGGGGACAAGCAGCACCCGGTCGACACTGAAGGCTTTCAGCGGGTCGTCACGTTCGACATGTCGGCCCAAGCCGGCTCGGCGCCCAACTGTGTCGGGAACGTGCGTCGCGCCTTGTCGCGTCTCCTGGAGCTCGCGACGTCTGCGGATGGGCGACAGGAACTCATGCGAGCCCTCCGAGTGTGCGAATCGAACCCGTTGCGTTCAGAAGCAGACGTCGCAGCGGTCGTGAACGCTGTCGTGGACGCGTACGGGAACCTCGCGATGGGCAACTACCCGTACCCGTCGTCGTATATGACGTCGGGGGCGAGCGTCCTGCCAGCGTACCCCATGCGCGCTGCGTGCGAGCACCTCAAGGACGACTTCCGTGAGGCCGACTCGACTGCCTTGCTCGCTGCGCTCCGGGAGAGCGTTGGTGTCTTCCTGAACAGCACCAAGCGCGAGACGTGCTTCTTCCCTGCCGTGACGCCGACCACTATCGTATCAGAGAACGACAACAACGGCAGCGACAACGACGACAGCGAACGCGCCGAGCGCATCGCGGCGATCAACGCGAAGGGCAACTTCTACAGCTATATTGAGTGCGCCGAGCTCTATGCGCCGTTCAGTCGCGACGGCGTGCGCGACGCGTTCCCGGCCGCCGCCGTGGACCTCACGGGCGACGACGCCGCGTGCTTCGCGCAGTGGCAGGTGCGCATCCGGCCCGACTGGGCCGTGACCGAGTTCGGCGGGCTCAAGGCGCTGCGCGCGACGAGCAACATCGTGCTCAGCAACGGCGACTACGACCCGTGGTCCGCGATCGGCGTGGCCGAGAGCGTGTCCGACTCGGTCGTGTACCTGCCGATCGCGAGCGGCGCGCACCACCTCGACCTCTTCTTCTCGCACCCGCTTGACCCGCTGGCCGTGACCCAGGCGCGCGCTGTCGAGAAGCAGCACATCCGCCGCTGGATCGACGAGTTCTACGCCAGCAGGAGCCGTCGACAGCCGTAGAATGTGACCGAGCGGCGCCAGAGCAGCTGGCGGAGCCGACCCGACAGTGCGCGACACAGCGCTTTGCGTCGTGCGGCAGCCACTCGATGTGTGCCGCCTTTCCGCCGTGTGGTCGTCCGAGCAGTGCTTTCGTGTAGTAGGACCAGCGAACGCAACGCCCGTCGTGTGCTCAGAAGCTGCGTCCGCTGTCGTGATCACGTCGCCCATTCGCTTTGCCGCCGTCGCGTAGTGTGCTGTGCGATGTCCGCGGGGGCACGTAGATGCCTTGCGGCGTCAGATCCATCGCCATCGCCATCCCCAGTCCCCCTCCTCCTGTGCCTGCTGCAACTGTGACAACAGTCGCTTTCTTCGCGTAGTGTTGTCCGTTCATCGTCCCTGGGCTGCTGCTGCTGGTGTACTTCTTCGGCGAGTTCGTCGACTCCAAGGTGCCGCCGCCGTGTCGCGTCGTCGTGTTCTTGTGCGACCCGTTCGTCGTGCGCTTGTGTGCGTTCGACGCCGGCGCCGGCGTCGCCAGGTACGGATTCCGCATGTACGACGACGTGGGCGGTGGCTTTGGCGGCGCGCCGCCGCCTCCTCCGTTTGTCGCCATCGCGCCGCTGCCCCCTATTGAGTACGGATACACGAGCGCAGTCGACGACGACGCGGGGGTGCTCCGCCCGCCTCCGTGCGACGTCATCGACTGTCGCCCGTGGGCGTGCTGGTTGACAAAGTCCAGGTGCTCAGCTGGCACAGGCAGGCCGAGTGATCCGACTCCGCTCGCGACCGGCTGGTTCTCGGCGATCGGCGGCACGCCACCGCCGAGCTTCTTGGAGAATCCGTACGGGCTCGTGTCGCCGCTGCTGGCGCCAGCGACGTTGCCCGAACTGGACGATGACGACGAGCTCGTTGTCGCACCATGCAGGGTCGGGAGATGGTACGCGCCGGTTCCGCCTCCCAACGCGCCGTTCGAGGAGCTGCCGCCTTGTACAGAGCCGTTGCTCACTCCTTTCTTCGCGGTGCTGGCCATCACGTAGGTGTTGCTGCCGGCCTTGTCCTTTGACCCGCCGCCGCCGATCGGCGCTTGCAGCGGCGTCGCGATCATCGGCTTGAACGTGGGCTTGAGCGCGTTCTTTGCCTGCGGCTGCTGGTCGTCGTACGGTGTCGAGCTCTTGGTCGACGTAGAGGGGGACAGGAACGACGATAAGCCGCTCGGGCTCGCTGCTGGGTCGCCCGCCCCGCGCGAGGGCGGCGGCTTCCGGCTCCGCTTCTTCCGGATCGCCACAGAGTCGGTCAGGTCCTTCGCGATCGCGTCCTGGAGCTCGGCTTCGAAGACGTCGCCCTGGTTCTCGAAGAACGGGTGCTTGAGCAGCTCGGCGCACGTCCAGCGGTCGAGCGGCTCGTCCTGGATCGTCTGGTGCATAAAGTCGAGCGAGAACTTGTCGAGCTGCGGGAAGCGCGCGCGCAGCGACTCGACCTCGCTCGCGTGCGGCAGCTTGACGCCGACGTAGAGCGAGTTCTTGCGGAAGAGCTCCTGCTGGCGCGCCGTGATGTGACCGAGGCACTTGATGATGTGGTAGAGCTGGTCGATGTCCGAATCGCCCGGGAAGAGCGGGAGGCCCGTCGTGATCTCGGCGAACATGCAGCCGATGGACCAGACGTCCACTGCTTTGCCGTACGACACGTCGCCGACGAGCAGCTCCGGCGCGCGGTACCAGCGCGTGGAGACGTATTCAGTGTACTTGGCGCCGGCGCCGGCGAGCGGCCGCGCGAAGCCAAAGTCGCAGAGCTTGAGCACGCCGTTGCGCGACACGAGCAGGTTCTCGGGCTTGATGTCGCGGTGGATGATGTTGTGCTGGTGGCAGAACTGGATCGCGCGCACGAGCTGCCACATGAGGCGCTTGATCGCGGCCGGCTCGAGCCCCTCCGGGTTCTTCTCGATCTCCTCGAGGATCGTCTTCTCGACGAACTCGAACACGAGGTAGAGCTTGCCCTTGACGCGGAAGACCTCGAGTAGGCTCACAATGTTCGCGTGGCGCAGCGCCTTGAGCACCTTGATCTCGCGCAGTGCGGTCTTCTTCACCTGCTCGTCGTCGTCCGACTCTTTGAACTTCTTGATCGCCACGATCTGCCCGGTCGTCTTGTGCCGGCACTTGAGCACCACGCCGTACGTGCTGCTCGGCACAGAGGCACGCGGGAGTACATGAGCACTAGAGCAGCGCGAGTACCACGCAAGAGAAGGAGCCGCGGAGTGTCGTCCATCACGCACCCTTCGCCGATCGTGCCGAGGCTCTCGTAGTTCTCCATCGGTCCGTCGCTGAGAGCGGAGAGCGAGAGGCTGCAGAGGCCCAAGCCGTGCGCTGCGATCACGACGCCTCAGTCCGGGGCGAACTGGATGAGAGCTCCAAATAGCGACTCGTTTCAAGCAACAACAGCGCGTCGCGAGGTGACTGCAGTTCCCGTATTTGAGCTGCTGCTGCGGCTGCTTGGGCGGAGGTCGTCAAGACGGCGAGATACGCGCGGGGCTGAGCGCTGCTTACTACTGGAGAGAGAGTGGGGAGCGCCGCTTGTGCCGTGATACGCAACGAGGACGTTGACGAGAAAGGCGATGGCCGCCCGCACACACTCGAACGCGAGCTCTGATGCCGACACACAGCGCGCAGCACTTTCCCAAGCCCCCCACGCTGAAACGCGAGTCGCGACTGAAGCACTCAGTGATATGGGGGCTCTTGTGCATGCACTGTGTCACTCTGAACGTTGGACTCGCTTGAGGCTGGCGAGGAGACGCGACTCTGCCGAGACGACCGTTCATCCCACCGCCGTCGTCTTCCTGCGTCCACCCGCCCACCATGGCCAAGCAACAGCAGCAGCAGCAGCCCGCTGCAGACGACTCGGAGGACGTGCGCGAGCGCGACCTCGTCGAGGCGTATCTGGACGAGCACTCGCTCGAGTCGGCGCTCAACGACGCGCTCAACGACGTGGTCTCAACTCGCCCGGCAGATCCCTTCACCGTGCTCTCCGCTCTGCTATACGCGCGTGCTACTGCGCAGCGTGGCGTGTTCCGAGTCGACGTGCGCGAAGTGCTAGACGGCATTGGCGCGCCGACTGTGCTGGTGCGTCTGCACACGGGCAAAGGCGTGTTCGAGGCGTCGTGTGCGAGCGAGACAAGCGGGCTTCCGGACGAGCCGGATGAGCTCGGCACGCCGCTTATCAAGCAACGTCTCGGTGGACGCGGCTACCGCAAACGCGCTGAGAGCGCCGCCCAAGCACTCAACGACAAGCTGCTCAACATCGAGCCGACCGAGCAGCTTGCGATCGACGCTGCACTCGGGGCGCTCGAGTCCGAGGTCGGCCGCAACGTTTGTCACGCGGTGTCTGTCGCGGCGTGCAAAGCTGGCGCGAGGTACGCGGAGCTACCGCTCGCGGAATACATCGCCAAGCTGCATGACGCGCCGCTCGAGAGCCTGTGCGTGCCCATGCCGCTCTTTAGCGTCGTGAACGCGGGCAAGTACGCCTCCAACAAGCTGTTCGTGCAAGAGGTGTTCATCGCCCCGGCCAGCGCTGTGAGCTTCGCCGACGCGTACCAGATCGGCGCGGAGTTCACCCAGGCGCTGCGCGAGCAACTCGAGACGAGCGGCGTCGGGTCCACAAACGTCGGTGCGTTCGGAGGCTTCGCGCCGCAGCTGCAGACGCTCGCCGAGCTGTTTCAGATCCTACGCGCCGCGCTGGACGAGGCGCGCGCCAGACTCGAGTACGGCGCCGCTGGGCTCGCGGCTGCCAGTTTGTCTCCACTGCGGATCGAGTTTGGCGTCGACTTCTCAGCGTCCGAGTTTGTGCTGCCGCCACCGCCGCCTTCCTCGTCGTCTGCCGACAACCTCACCAGCTCCGCGAAGTCGGCGCAGGTGGTGCCGGCCACTGCGGTAGATGACGACGAAGCAAGAGGTTCGACCTCGTACAACATGGACAAGTGGGACCCGGGGTCCAGCGGGATGCTCAAGACGAGCGAGGAGATGCTCGACATCATCCGAAGCGCCGTCAAGGAGCTTGACATCGCCTTGGTGGTCGATCCGTTTGACAAGGACGACGTCAAAACCTTCGCGGCACTGCTAAGCAGTGAGCACGATCAGGACGCGAGTGGCATCGACCTCGACAACCCCAGTGCTCTCTCAACTGGGAGGCAGCCAGGACTCGGCGGCGACCCGAACTGTCGCGTGCAGATTGCTGGCAAGGCGCTCTTCCAGCACCTGGGGCTCGAGATGCTCCACGAAGAACGCGCGTGCAACACGGTCGTGCTGCACTTGCACCATTTCGCAACCGTCACCCGAGCTCTCGAGGTGGTCACTGAAGCCAAGCGCCTCGGGCTCGCAGTCATCCTTGGCGCCGTCGCAGGGCAGAACTCGGACGCGGCGTTCCTAGCGGCTGTGGCAGTGGGAACTGGTGTCGGACAAGTCCAGTTCGGCGGACTCGCGGGGGCCGACGCTGTCGAGAGATACAACCAGCTGCTGCTGCTGAGCGACGACGCATTCGCGCCAGAGTTTGTCGCCAACACCTACCGTCGATAAACAGAGGGAATGAGAAGAAAAGCAAGCCACCACTGGCGGTGCGCACTTTTATTGTGAAGTAGGTGCCAGCGCGCCTCTGTCATTATCCTACACGTCCGGCTGCTGGCTCACTCGTCGTCGTCCTGCAGGGACTCCTCCAAGTCAAATGACTCCTCCAGGTAATCATCCTCCTCATCAGCGATCTCGGCGGTGCCGCTTCCATGCTCGACAGACTCGACTTGCTGCTGGATCTCCCTCTCGACGGTGCTCGAGCTCGCCACGGCTTGCGACGCTGTCAGCATCGACGGGATCGCGTCCGTCGCCACGCGATCGACGAGGTTGCTGCCACTGAAGATCGGGATGCGGGACGCAGCGGTCGGAGACGGGATCGGGTCGAACGTGTCGCTGCTGCTTCTGCTGCCCACACCGCGTCTCGAGAAGCTCCCTAAACTCGACCCTGACGCCTGCTGTTCGTCCTCGCTGTCACTGTCTGCTTCAACACCTCCCAACGCTGTGGCGAACGGCTTCGGTTCATCAACGCGCTCAGTGCGGCTCGAGTTCGTCCGATAGCGAGCGTCGTGAGCGTCGTGTTCATCCATCGACGATGCGGATGCGTCGAGCGAGTTCTCGCCAAACTCGTCGTCGTCTTCGTCGCCAAACTCGCTGTCCGTGTTACCCGGCCGCGTGCCTTGGCTCGACAGCCGCTGAGTCGTGTCGTGCTGCTGGCCCTTCATCGAGGTCTGTTCTAGAAGAAGCCGCTTGACCTCGTCCATGTCGTCGTCTTCCTCGAGTCCACTGAGCCTTCGCCGGCCAATGTTGAGCGCCGTCGCGGACTTTGTCAGCTGCAACGGCGCGAGAGTGTGTTGTGGCCCTTGTGCACCGCTAGCTCGCGAATTGTCGTTGCCATCTTCGTCGTCGTCGCTGTCGGAGACCGCGTCATTACCATCCGATCGTCGCTGAGGCAGGTGGCGGTGCTGTGTCGTATCAGCACGCAACATCGTCTGCTCATCGAGCGAGTCCTCTAACTCCGCGCGTCCCGCATGGTCTCCAACAAGTGTGGAGTCGTCAAAACTCGACTCCAGCTGAGAGGCGTCGAGCGAGTTCTCCCCCGCACTCTCACTCATATCGTCGAAGTGAGCTCGTCGATCAAGAGCTTCTCGATCATGAGCGTCGCTCGAGTGGTTCAGTTCGAGAGACTGTGCAGCCAGTTGCTCTCGATCGTCCACCAACTCGTCGCGCTCTGCTTCTTCGTCTGTAGTAAAGTGCTGCTCGTAGCGAGCAGAGTGGCTTGTCCGCGACACGATCGTCTCGGCGGATGGCGTCATCGACGTCTGTTCCAGCAGCAACCGCTCGACTTCGTCCATATCGTCTTCTTCCTCGAGTGCACTACCGCGGTGTCCACTTCCACTGATCCCGACGCGCTGCTGCAGTGTCGCCGACCCACGAAGAACATCGCAACGCGCGCCTTTCTTCTCATCGTCGTCCAGATCTCCGGACGATTCGAGCTGGGCGCTCATTGTCATGCTGCTGGAGTCGTGTGAATCGTCGAACGACTCGTCGTGCTCGTCGCGCGGACTGCGGTCTAGCTCGTGTTCCTCGAACTCGTCTGCATCGTGGCGTTGACGGGAACCGGCGGCCGCCTTCCTCCCATCGACACCCAGCGACACGTTCAGCATCGCGTACCCGTCATTGTCGTCGTCATCTTCCTCGCCAAGCACGCGGTTTGCCTTCCCAAGAGTGCTCGTCGCGAACACGGAGCTCGAAGTGGCGACGGACAGCTGGTCGCTCGCTCTCGATGCGAAGCTCTGCGCCACCATCAGCCGCTCCACTTCATCCATGTCGTCGTCATCGTCGTCGTCAAAGTCGCGTCGTGCGGCGCTCAGCGCCTTCTTCAACGCTCCAGTCCCGCTGAGACTACGCGAAGCTGTCAGCGGCGCCAGCGCTGACGGAAGCAGCTTTGTCGGCGCTGCTGGCAGTGTGGGAGCATGCTGTCGCGACCCGAACGCGAACTCGTCGTCCTCATCGCTCATGTCGTCGTCGCGACGCCAGGAAGCGGCTGGGACCGACTGAGAGGGCAGCTCCTGAGCGACTTCATCGTGCGTCGTCGTCGTCGTCGTCGTCGCTGGCAACGCTTGACTCGCCTTCTCAGCTGGTTCGAGTCGGGCGATGAGTTCTGTCGCGTCGCCATCGATCGACTCGTCGCCGTCGACAGACTCGCCTCGGTTGCTGCCTTCGTCGTCGCTTCCTCGGAAGCGCTCGTGGCTGTCAACGTGTCGACTGGTTTGAAGCGGAGACTCGGTGCTTGGCGCATGAACAGACCGGGCGGCTTCGCTCGCAGACAAGCGCTGAAGCATGTCGTCCGTCGACGCTTCGCTCTCCTGCTCATCCTCTGACTCTGCGTCGATCAACTCGTCCTCACTGTCGTCGCTCGAGTGACCAGCCGACTCAGTTTGAGACGCTCTCGTCCCACCTGGAGCGCTCTGTCGTTGTTGTCTACTGAAGCCAGACTGCTCTAGCATCAGCCGCTCCACTTCGTCGAGGTCGTCGTCGCTGTCGCCAACACCTGCGCGCTCGAACGACAGGCGCCTCGCATCGCGCTCGTCCGCGAGATCGTCCGCTCTCGTCGAAACTGAGCTGGAGGCGATTAGTGTCGACGCCGTCACTCGATCGCTAGGAAGCTCCTCTGCACCCGCATCTCCGTCGCTCTCACTCTCGCTCTTGTCGATTTCGTCGTCGTTGTCGTCGTCGTCGTCGTCGTCCTTGTCGTTGTCGTTGCCGTTGTCGCGATCGGAATCAATGTTGCTTCGATCGTCAGTGACACTCTTCACATCCAACTGAGTTTGTTGAGCGCTAATCTCTTCCGAGCCGGACGCTTCGTCTGCGGTGTCGTCGTCGGCAGATTGTTCCATCGACTCCTCGGCTTCATCTGCGCTGCCGATCGCCTGTCGACTAGTGTAAACCAGCTCAGCGTCGTCGCCATCCATCACAGCACTCAGGCGGACGGGTTCAGACGCAGTTGCAACGAGAGTTGTCGCTTCAGCGTGCGCACTAGCAGAGACGATGTTGCTTGTGTCGTCGTTGCTGTCGGCGCCTCGCGACTCCGCAAGAAGCATCCGCTCAACTGCGTCCAGCTCGTCTTCATCATCCGCTTCTTCCTCGCTCGCTTCGGTGTCTCCTTCCTGCTCTTCCTCCGCCTCCTCCTCCTCGGAGTCGTCTACCTCCTCGTCGTCGTCCATGCGGTATGTAAACGAACTCGTTGGGGCAGTGTGCGCGCTCTCGTCGTCGCCAGTTCGACCGATTTCCGCGACGCCAGCGTCCTGCCCATCATTAACCACGTCCTCTCGCCTCTGCAGTTGAACGCTGTCGAACTCGGCGAGATTCTCGTCATCGCTTTCGTGCGAGGCGAACGACCTGCGCTCGGAGCCGACCAATGAGCTCGTTGCGCTGTCTGCCGAGACGCTGTCGTCCTCATCAGCTGCGCTCATGAAGCTCCGATCGACACTTGTGTCTGCTGTCGCTTCGTGCGTCTGCGCTACTTCATCCACCCGCGGCAGCGCATTGCTGGCGTCCAAGTCTTCTGTCGTCTCAGTGTCTTCAGCCTCGAGCTGCTCGGACTCCTCGTCGCGCGCGACAGCGCATCTCTGGTCGTCGCCAACAGATGCACGCGAGACGTCGTCAACTGGTGCGACAGCGACGACTTCGAGAAACGCCGTCGCCGTCTCTCCTGCCTCGTCAAGAGCCATGCTCGCTCTTAGAGCTGCAGACGAGAGCTTCTTCTCCGAGATGCTGTCGTTCTGCTCGAGGTCCGAGTCGGAATCGCCGTCCTCGCTCACACCCGAGTCGATGTCGTTGTCGCTGTGGTCGTCGGCCCCACGAGCTGTCACAGCCACCGGAGCGATCTCGTCCACTTCGACGGCTTCACTGCGCGGTTCGGCGCTCTCAAGCGCACGCTCAGTGCGACCAGCATCCATCGGACGCGTCGCGTGGCCTCGAACTGGGCTCGGGACGAACGCAGTAGGTAGCAACTCGGGTCGAGTGTTGCCAGGCAGGAGTCTCGTGCACGCGGCGACGACATCGCGTGAGTCACCGGCGCTCGTTTGTTCACCGAGGACAGAAAACGCAGTGTCGTCGTCGTTGTCGCCGTCGTGGCTGAAGTCCGCGCTCGGCTCGCTGTCGCCTCCATCGCAGCTCACGTCTATCGACGACTCGTCCAGCGCGACACTTGCCGACATTGCGCTGCTCTCGTCCATATTCTCGTGCTCGTCGTCGCCGTCGTCGTCGTCGTCGTTGTCACCGACACTGTCGATGTCGTCGCCATACTCTTGCACTTCACCATCGTACTCGCGACGCTCGTGGTCGTCGCTTGCGTCGCTCTCTGACGCACGACGCCGAGGGTCCCCGCGCTCGAGCTCGCCGCCAACCAACGCTTCTTGGCGTGTGATGGAAGCTTCGCGACCCGCAACATCGCCACTAGTGCGCTCTTGAAGCAGCGCCTGGTCGGCTGCATTCACCGTGTTGGCGTCACGCTGCTCAACGACGGCGTCTTGCAAGTGGGACTCGAGGCGCCTCAGGCGCTCGACCAACTCTGGCGCGCGCTTCGCGTACTTGCTGATCCACGCGTCACGCTCGTCGGCGCCGCCCGACTCGCGCAGCGCCAGCACCGCGTTCAAGAAGTCGGCGTTCAGCAGGATCTCTTCCTCGGCCGATCCGATCCGGCGCACCTCGCGGGTCTTCTCCTGAGCCAAGCGCTCGAGCTTGTCCTCTTCCGCGAACACGCTCGCCCGCAAGTCGCTCCACTCGACGACTCCGACGCTCTTGGTGAGCTGGAGCTGCAGATTTCGGACGCTCTGCGCCAGCGCCACGCTCTCGTGGTGGCGCGCGTACAAGTCCTTGTCGAGGGCAGCGTGCGCGCTGCTGCTGCTGTCGCGGCCGATAGCTGCGCGCGCCTCGAGCTCTGACAGCGCCGCGCCCATCTCGTCGAGCTCCCAGGCCTTCGCTGCCTCGATGCTCTCCATCTTGCGGCGAATGGCTGCGATCGTCGCCAACATCGTGTCGTTCTCTCCGCGCAGCGCCTCGACTTGCCGCTGCTTGGCCTCGAGCTGACGACCGACCGACGCCTGCTGCTCCTCGCTCTCGCTCGCCTTGGCCGCCACAAGGCACTCCAGCTCGTCCCGCTGCGCCGTCAGCAGCGCGATCTCGGCTTCCAGGTCGCCAGACTGCTTCGCAGACGTGGCGTAGAGATCCTTCAGCTCGACTTCAAGCTGTTTCACGACGCGCTCCAACTCGACAACCTGTGAGCTGTAGAGCTTTGCCTGCGTCTCGAGCGCCTGGATCGTCGCGGCGTCCTCGGCAGCCTGCGTCGCCGCGGCCTCCGACTCGCGCTGCAGCCGCTCGAGTTTGGCGACGACGCCTCGCTGCGACGCGCAGAAGTGCGCGAGGTACTTGGCTGCCAGCGCGTCGTCGGCCTCGTCGCCGGAGACGTCGACTCGCGCGTCCGCGTCGAATTCGCTGGCGGCCTGGACGATCGCTTCCACGGTCGAGACGATGCGGCTCTGGAGGTGCTGCTCGCGCCGACGCGACGCGTCAAGAGCGTCGGTGACGCGAGCGACCTCGTTGGCCGCCGCCGCCTGGCGCGTGCTCGCCGCGTGCTCCGACGCCAGCTGCAGCAGCTCCTGTTCGTGGCGGAGACTCGCGATCGTCGCCTCCATCTCCTGTTCGCGCGTCTTGGAGCTCTCCTGCTCGCGGTCGAGCGCCAGCAGCAGCGCGTCGACCTCGGCCTTCAGACGGTGCTCCGTCTCCTCTTGCTGCGACACCACGGCGAGCAACTGCTGCCGGCTCGCGTCGTCCGCCGACTTGCGCTCTGCGAGCTCGCGCTCTTTTTCGTTCAGTCGGCTGGCGATCGCGTCGACCTCGCGCTGCGTCGCGGCTTCCAGCGCAGCGAACTTGTCGGCCAGCGCTGCCTCGCTGTCATCGGCGTCGGACTGCACCTGTTCCAGCTCGCGCTGGACGCGCTCCAGCTCGCTCTCAAGCTCGCGCTTGGCGGTGCGTAACGCTGCAGCCTCCGCGGAGCCCGCAGCGATCTGGGACCGCACCTCCCGGATCTCTCGTGTCAGCGCTGCGAACTCGTCCGCCCGCGCGCTCTTGGACTCGCGCAGTTCGGTCTCCAGCGAGGCGACAGTCGCAGTCAAGCGCTCGATGTCGGCTCGCGCGTCTTCGATCTCGTCCAGCTTAGTCGCCAGCCTTCGCTCGACGCTCTCGATCGCGTGCGTGTGCTCCGAGCGAGCGCGGGCGAGCGTCTCAACCAGCGCTGTCTTCTCGTCCAGCAGCAGGCGGAGTTCCTCGCCGACAGCGTCCAGCTCGCTCTTCTCCACCAGCGACTCTCGCAGGCGGCGCATCGCTTCGTCCTTCGCCGCGACGGACGCCTGCAGCGCTGCGATCTGGCGCTCGTACTCGACCGCCAGCTGGCTGCTCTCAGCCGCCAGCCGCCCCCGCTGCTGCGCACTGGCGGCGGCGTGCGCCGTCCGGACCGCGGACAACTCCCGAGTCAGTTCCTCGACCTGCACGCGGCTCTCGAGCAGCAAGCGCTCGGCTGCTTCACGCTTGGCCTCCGCCTCCTCGATCGCCGCGCTCGACATCGCCCGTGGAGCCACGACGGTCGCGTTGTCGGCCGCTGCCGCGCGCTCCAACTCCGTCAACTTGAGGCTCGCGACGGCGAGTCGGTGCTCCGTAGCGACCTTCGCGCGCCGTGCCGCCTTCGCGTCGCGCTTTGCCGCCTCCACGAACCGCGCGACCTCGTCCTCGCTCTTCTGAAGCTGTTTCGCGAGTATCTCGACCTGCCGCTGCTTGGCGTGTAACTCAGCGGCGAGCAAGCGCGTCTTGCGCTCTCCGTCGTTCTCGACAGCGCGCATCCGGAGTCGCAGCGCTGCGACCTCCCGTCGCGCACTCACGAGCTGCTCGTGCGTCTCGGCGCTCTGGCACTTCTCGCGCGCGAGCAGCGCCTCGAGCACCGCGGTCTGGCCCTGCGCGGCCCCCAAGCGCGCCGCCTCGTCCTGGACGCGCTGCACGAGCTCGACGCGCTCGGCCGCCTGCGCGCGCTCGCTCGCGTCCAGCGTGGCGTGCAGCGCCTTGAGCTTCGCCTGCAGGTGCTTCTCCTTCTTCCCGTACCGCGTCTCGACCTCGGCCTTCGCGAGCGCGAGCGCCTCGAGCTCTGCGACGGACCGCGCGAGCCGCTGGCGCAGCCGCTCGTTCTCTGTGCGGCCCGCGCTCTGCGCGTGCAGCGCGTCCCGGCGCAGCGTGGCGACGTCGTCGCGGAGCGCTGTCGTACTCACTTCAGCCTTCTTCTGCCTGCTGTGCAGCGCCGCGAGCTGCTGCTCCACCTTGGCGCTCCGGTCCTTCGCCGCAGCGCCGAGCTGCGCGCGCGTCTCCTCCAGCGCGGCTGCGGCGCGGTGCTGCTGCGTCTGCAGCGCCCGCGATAGCTCCTGCTTGGTGTCGGCGAGCTCGTCGCGGATGTGCGCGGACGCCTGTTTGGCGTCCTGGAGCCGCTTGTCCTGGCGCTCGAGCAGCACGGTGAGCTGCGCCAGGTCCTCGCGGAGCTGCGCCTGCGCGTGCTGCAGCGGCGCGACGTCCGCCCGGCGCACGCTGCTGGACGCCAGGCGCTGGAGGTCATCCGCCAGCTCGGCCCGGAGCGCGGCCATCGCCTCGGCGCGCTGGCTCTGGAGCGCCTTGTCGAGCCCGAGCAGCTTGGCCTCGAGCTTGTCGGCCACGAACGCGACGCTCTGGCTCATGCGGCCCTCGACATCGTGGACCTCGCGCGGCAGGCGCACGCTGAGCAGGTGCTCGACCGCCTTCAGGTCCGCGAAGCCCGCTTGGCCCCGCTCGACGGCCGCGAGTTTGTCCTGCAGCGCCGCGATCTTGTCGTCGTGCCGCGGCCGGTTCTTGAGCGCGGTCGCGAGGCTCTCGAGGTTGCTCTCGAGCGCCGCCAGCTTGTCCTGGAGCGCCGCGAGGGTCTTCACCTTGGAGCTATGAACGTCGTCAGCGAGCCAGTCAAGCAGCAACTGCGTCAGCTCTTGACAACCACCGCTAGCCACTCCCCACCACAGCACCCAACCACGTACGCGACGTCGACAAAGTCCTGGTCCACGCCGACTTTCCAGCCGAGCAGCGCGGCGCTATGCTTCTCGAGGCGTGCGATCGCGTCCGCGCTCTCCTGCAGGCCCTGCAGCACGCTGGGCACGGTGCTCAACTTGCTCCCGACCGCGTCCCGGAGCTCGGCGAACTTGTGGCCCAGCGCCGCGGTCTCGGTCGCGAGCACCGTAAAGTCCGTGCGCAGGTCGCCAATGCGCTTCTCGAACACGCTCGAGCGCGACGCGATGGACACCTCGAGGCTGCGCGGCAACGCCCCGAGTGGTCAGATACTACAGTGCATTCGGCCGCGCGACCTACCTGCTACGAGAGCCTATCGGTCGCTGCATAGCGACGCACGCACCTCTTCTTCATGTCGTCGAGCACGTAGTGGGGGATCTCGCCCGGCATATCGGCCGACTGCACGCGGATCGTCGCGGCTCCGGACTTGAGCGTCTTGGCGCTCGTTGAGCGGCGCACGGCGCGTGCAGCGTGCAGGTCGAACTCGGCGTCGTCGTCTCGGCGCTCAGCGGCCTTCCTAGTAGTACTACTACTACTGTTCGCACCGACAGGACCGGCAGCCGACACCACTCGCGGTCGATACGCGGCTGCATCTTCCCCAGGGTACCGCTGGTGGTGGTGGTGCCCGGCACTCGACTGCCGAGCGAGTGGGCTCACGTCGTCCGTGCGCTTCTCGCCGATGCGGCGCAGCAGCTTGAGGTTCTGGTTCGTCTTCTCGATGATCGACGACAAGTCCGCCTCCCAGTCATTGTACGCCGCGCACATCCGGCGTGCAATTGCTCCCGTTTGTAGACGTTCCTGCGTCGATTTCTGTGCTTGGTGGTCTCTCTCGCTTCTCTCTTCTCTCTCTTTCTCTCTCTCTCTCTCTCAGACCGCGGCCACTTGGTCTCCTCCACCCACTCTTCTCTTCACCGTCCGGCCGGTTCCACAATGATGCCCCCAAAGTGAAGCAGAGCCGGATTTGGACTCGGGAGGAGTTACAAAGGCGTGCAGTTACATTAGTGTAACGGTATTTGCAACCAACGTCATGAAAATGGACTGCGCGAATGATAAGTTGATACAATGGCGCCACGCACTCTCCAACTACTGTATTAGCACTATAGTACTTAGAGGCGGGTCTCGACGAGCTGCAGGCGCCCACCGCCGAGCGCGTCGCCGCTCGACGCCCACAGCGCGCGGTAGCGAGCAAAGTGCGCGGCGACGCGCGCGCGGTGCGCCTCCGAGGCGCAAAACGACGTCAGCAGCAGCGGCGAACCGGCTCGCTCGTCGCCATGTTCGTCTCTCCGGGTAGCAGAGTGGCCATCAGGCAGGAAGTACCCAACCTGTCGACCCGCACGCCATGGGAGCGCGCACTCAGACACGCGACGCCAGCTGGGAGACCGGACCGGACCGGTTCCCAGCACCAAGAGCTACAGTACATGCACGCTACTGACAGGGGAGCACTCGCACCTCCACCATGGACTCGCGGCACTCGCTCAGCGCCACGGGGTAGTCGAGCAGCCGCGCGAGTTCGCGCTCGCTCACGATATGCGGCGCCGACTGGCTCGCCACAGGCGGTGGCGCCACTCGCTCTGCCTCCGCGCTGCCCCGCGCCGGTCGGAGCCGGAGACGCTCGCTCGCAGCCTCGCACTCGGCCGCCAGGCACTGACTGATGAGCACGAGGTCGCCGCTCAGGTCGAACTCGGCCGCGGTCTCCACGCGGTCGCCGATAGCGCAGAGCGCGAGAGGCGCTGGGACGTCGCGTTCGAGGACGCCGCTCGCTGCCACCACCTCTGCCGCGAAACTCCGGCGCCACTCGGCCGGGAGATTCGAGAAGAGCACCGCCGACTTGAGCCCGCCGAGCAGGAAGAACACCTCGCCGAAGAACCGCTGCATTGGGAACAGAGGCAATCATGAGTGGCTTCCTCCTTCTCCCTCCTCCTCCTTTTGAAAATCGGACGCTGGTGCGCGCGCACCATCGAAGTCGCGTCGAGGCCGCTCCGAGCCTCAAAGTCTCGGATCTCGGACGCTGAACGCGCACACCACCACGCGCTCTCGAGCGCTCGGAACCTGGCGGTCAGCCGCACCGTGGCGCACATCGCGCGGTGCGACGCCCGCCAGTGCGCTGCTTGGCACGTCTTGGAGCAGTACGCGACGAGTTTGCAGCGGGCGCAGCGCGCCAGAGCGCGGTCGGCCGGCTGCTGGGAACAGCAGTTTCCGCAGCGTCCGGGTGGCGGCGCTATAGACGAAGGCGGAGGAGAAGGACGCGCGTGCTCCGAGGCGGCCATTGCGCTCGAAACAGACAAATTCGCTAGTGCGCAAATCGAGGGAATGTGTCCATCGCTCAAGCGCGTGTGGTGACGACACCAGTGGATACCGGTTGCATGCCCCACCGCCGCTCGCTCCAGACCTCCCTGTGTTTCTTCATCATACATCCACAGTCATGACATCTACGTACAGGTCTACCTCCTACTACTACTACTACTAGCGACACACGTCCTATGCTACGAGACACAGTCAGGATCAAATTCTCAGTCGTGGTGCAGGTGCACGGGAACTTGGAGCCCGCGCTGCGCGTCCAACTGGTGCGAGTACTCGACGAGGAAGCGGTTCGAGCCGACGCCGAAGACGTCGCCGTGCCGCAGGTACCGGCGCGCGCTCTTGTCGCCGCTCGCGCTCAGGCGCACGGCCGTGCCGTTCGTGCTGTCGAGGTCCGTGATGTAGAAGCCGTCGCCGAGGTGCGCGAGGACGCTGTGGCGGCCCGAGATCGACGCGTCGTCTGTGATGCAGAGCGCGTTGCTCGAGCGCCGCCCGAGCGTCACGGCGGTCTTGCCGATCGTCTGCGCGACGCCCGCGAGCGGCCCGTCCGTGAAGCAGAGGCGCAGGAACGGCGTGCCCGTCACCGGGTTCACGTCGACCGCGACGACCTCGAACTCTGTGTCCCCGAGCTTCACGCGGTCGGTCGCGTGCAGGCGCTTGGGGACGTGGGGTTTGAGGAACACGAACGTGCCGGTCGTGCTCCCGAGGTCCTGCAAGAAGTACTCCTTCTCCATCGCGTCGTACTGGATCTGGAAGTGGTACCGGCTCACGAACGGGTCGTCCGACACGATTTGGTTGCTCGGGTGCCGCCCGCCGCGCGCGCCGCCCCGCGGGTTCAGCACGATCTGCCGGCCTGTGGCGCCGCCGTCGTCGGCCGCGCGCGCCGCGCTGTTGCTGCTGCTGCTGCTTCTGTCGGGCTCGGTCTGCGTCGAGTCGCGCCGCGCCTTGCTCGTGGTGTACGGCAGCACGTTGCGCTCGGGCGAGAGCGACGTGACCACGAGCCGGTCGAGCTCGTCGACGTCGCGGTCCACGCCAAAGTAGCCCCAGCTGTGGCGCCGCTGCGAGAGGCGCGTGCGCCGAAGCCGCATCGCGTGGCCGTCACGCAGCGAGCGCAGCTGCTCAGCGGCGCTTACGACGCGCTTGCCGAGGCGCTGGAGCGGCGCGTGCAGCCGCAGCTGCCGCGAGAGCACGAGCGCGACGAACCAGGCGACCGTGGCGGCAGCCGCAAGTGCGACCTGCAGCTGCTGCTGCGACGTCGGCTGCGGTTGGCGCGTGGTGGGCGCAACCGCCAAGTAGCGCGAGGCCTCCGAGTGCACGTACGCGAGGCTCACGACCACGATGGACGAGCACGCGGTGGCGCGCAGCCAGCTCCAACGAGCGGGAGGCCGCGACTGCGCGGGTGATGGTGATGTGGAAGAAGCGGCGGAGGTGACGACGCCACGCCGACCGAGCGTTCGCGCTTTTCCTTTCGAGTCCGCGGCGGCGAAAGCAGCTGTCGCGGTCATGACGGCGGTCACCATTTAGCGTGGTCTGCGTGCGGCGACAGTGGAAGTCTTCAACGGCGTCGAACGTCGAGCAGCGGCGTGCGTCGAGCAGCAGCAAGAGGCGAGCAGAAGGCGAGAGCGAAAATGGGAGCAAATCGGCATGAATTTCATTTTGATTTGTGAAATGGCCACAAAAAGTTGCGCGACGCGAGAGGTTGCGCGAAAGAAACGGTCGAATGTGCCGCGAATGTCGCTCGAATCTGCCAGGTTCGAATCGCACTTAGTCGAGTGCATTTCTTCCCCACCTCAATTTTCCGATCTTCTTCTTCGAGGTCCGACACCAGGGAATGGAGCTGCTCGTGGTTGCGGCCGTGCTGGTGGCGGCGTACCCGCTGCTGCTAGCGGCTGCCGCCGCACTCTTCATATTCACCGAACGTCGCCGCTATGCGCGCCACCACTTGCTGGCGCAGAGCGATGCGGCGGACCACCCATCGGGCGAGAAGACGCTCACCATCGGCATCTTCCACCCGTACGCGAATGGTGGTGGCGGCGGCGAGCGCGTCATGTTCTGCGCGCTCGCTGCGCTCGTACGCCACTTCCAGCAGCGCAAGCAGCGTGGCGAGGGCACCGCGCGCCGCGTCGAGCTTCTGCTGTACGCCGGCGACGACGGGCTCTCTGCGAAGCAGCTGCTCGAGCACGCCGCCGAGCGTTTCAACCTCCCGGCGCTGCTTCAGCTCGAGGTGGAGCTCTTCGTGCGCCTCGTACCGCTCGCGAACCGCGACGTGCTCGACCCAGCGCGCTATCCGCGCTTCACGCTCTTTTGGCAGAGCGTTGCGCACGTGCGTCTGGCGCTCTCAGCGTTCGCGACGAGCGAGAAGCTTGGCCTCTACCCGCGCGTCTGGGTCGACACGACGGGCTGCGCGTTCTCGTACCTCGTCGCGAGCGTGCGCTTCGGCTGCACCGTCGTTGCGTACGTGCACTACCCGATGATCTCGACCGACATGATCGCAAAGGTGCAGACCCGCGCCGCCGACTATAACAACGACGCCGCGGTCGCTGCGAGCCCCGCGCGGTCGCTCGCCAAGTTTGTCTACTACCGGCTCTTCGCGGCCGCGTACACGGTCGTGGGCCGCTACTGCACGGACGTCGTGATGGTAAATTCGACGTGGACGTTCCGGCACATCCAGCAGCTCTGGGGTGGGCAGCCAGTGATCGTGTACCCGCCGTGCGGCGAGTTGACCGAGTTCCGGGGCTTCGACCTCGCGACGCGCGCGCCGCTCGCGCTCTCGATCGCGCAGTTCCGACCGGAGAAGAACCAGCTGCTGCAGCTGCAGGCGCTGCAGGCGCTGCTGAGGACGCACGCCGTAGCGATGGCGAATGCGCACAAGGACTTCCAGCTCGTGCTGCTCGGCAGCTGCCGCAACGCGGACGACGAAGCGCGCGTGGCGGCACTCAAGGAGCAGTGTGTAGAGCTCGGCGTCTCCGCCCGCGTGCGCTTCGTCGTGAACGCGAGCTACGCCGATCTCAAGCGGCACCTCGCGACCGCGTCCATCGGGCTGCATACGATGTACAACGAGCACTTTGGCATCAGCGTCGTGGAGATGATGGCCGCCGGGCTCGTCGTCGTGGCGAACAACTCGGGCGGCCCGGCAGCGGACATTGTGCGCGTCGGCACCGGGTACCTCGCGCTCACAGCGGACGAGTACGCAGAGCAGCTGTTCCGCGCGCTGGAGGTGGAGGCCAGCGACGCGCTTGCGATGCGCACGCGCGCGCGCGACTCGTGCGGCCGCTTCTCGGACGACGCGTTCGACGCGCAGTTCATCGCCGCGATGGCGCCGGTCCTGGGGGACGAGGCGCCGGGAGCGCAGCAAGGCGAGCGCAGTAGCCGCAGCGATAAGAAGGCCGAGTGAAGGATTTCGTGGGCCAGTTGATGGTTGCGGTGGTGTCATGGTCTCACTTCAACTTGGAGCCTGTGACGCCTGTCTCATGGGCTCATCAAAAATGTCGCATGTGACTGGTCGCTATATCCGGAAGAGGTGCCGTTACGGCGGGCGTAACGGACGAGAGAGCGAAACGAACGTGGGGTTCGTGGGGTTCGTGGGGTTCGTGGGGTTCGTGTGGCGAGTGCCAAGCGCCGCGTTTATTCGCAACAAGTTGGGCGAGGCGAAGAGCTCGTGCTTGGACGAGGTTGGCAAGAGGGAACACCAGCGACGCAGACAGGGGGAGCCGCGACAGGAAGCATGACGGCATCGGATGCGGGGCACCCGCGCCTCTCGTCGGCGGAGATCGTCGCGGTGTCGACGGAGCTCCGCCACCGACAGGCCAACCGGCGCAGGAAGAAGGATGGCAAGGGCGGGAAGGAGAACCCCGAGGACGCCAAGCGCGAGCTCGTGATGGAGGAGCACAAGCAGAGCATCTCGGAGCTCGTCGCGGACCTCGGCACGGACGCCGCGAACGTACGTGTGTGTATAGTACTATTGTGATTCGCAGAGGTACTTACTCACACGTTCGCATTGCGGTTACGCAGGGCATGAACCCCCTCGACGTCGACGCGCGACTCGAGGCGGAAGGCCTGAACCGGCTGTCGCCGCCCAAGCAGACGCCCGAGTACATCAAGTATTTTCGCGAGCTCACGGGGCTCTTCAGCCTCCTGCTCTGGTTCGGCGGCGCGCTCTGCATCATCATCTACATCCTCCAGGGCGACCCGAACAACCTGTACTTGGGCATCGTCCTCTTCCTCGTCGTCACGATCACCGGCACGTTCTCGTACTTCCAGAACCGCAAGTCGTCGAACCTGATGGAGTCGTTCAAGAACATGATGCCGACGGTCACGACCGTCGTGCGCGAGGGTAAGTCCCAGAAGATCGACGCGACGCAGCTCGTGCGCGGCGACATCGTCGTGCTCAAGGGCGGCGACAAGGTGCCCGCCGACATCCGCGTGCTTGAGTGCTCGGACGACCTCGCGGTGGACAACTCGTGCCTCACGGGCGAGCCCGAGCCGCTCAAGCGCATCCCGGACTGCACGGACGACAACCCGCTCGAGACGAAGAACCTGTGCTTCTTCGGTACGTTCATCCCGCAGGGCTCGGGCCGGGGCGTCGTCATCCGCGTCGGCGACAAGACCGTGATGGGGCGAATCGCCAAGCTCGCGACCTCGACCGGCGTCGCGATGACCCCGATCGCACGCGAGATCAACCACTTCGTGCACATCATCGCGGCCGTGGCGGTCACGATCGGCATCGTCTTCTTCATCATCGGCTTCATCATCAAGACCGACATCATCACGAACGTCGTCTTCATGATCGGCATCATCGTCGCGAACGTGCCCGAGGGGCTGCTCGCGACCGTGACCGTGTGCCTGAGTCTCGCGGCGAACCGCATGGCGCACAAGGCGGTGCTCGTGAAGAACCTCGAGGGCGTCGAGACGCTCGGGTCCACGAGCTGCATCTGCTCGGACAAGACCGGGACGCTCACGCAGAACGTCATGACCGTGGCGAACGTCGTGTACAACAACAAGATCTTCGACGCCGAGTGCTCAATCTCGCCCATCGGGACATACGACGCGAAGAACGCGTCGTTCGCGGCACTCCAGCGCTGCGCGACGCTGTGCAACAACGCTGTCTTCGACGAGGACTCCAAGTACGAGAAGACAGTAGCGGCCGACGGCTCGCTCTCGCGCGGCAAGCTCAAGCCGTTCAAGGCGTCGTTCACCACGAGCAGCGGCGTCGTGATGGACAAGGTCGCGTGGGAGACGATCGGCGACGCGTCCGAGTCGGCGATGATCAAGTTCTGCCACGACAAGCGCGACATCATCGAGTACCGCGCGGCGAACTTGAAGCTCAAAGAGATCCCGTTCAACTCGAAGAACAAGTTCCAGATCTCGATCCACAAGCAGGAGAACGACGCGAGCAAGCCGTCGCTCCTCGTCATGAAAGGCGCGCCGGAGCGGATCACCGCGCGCTGCTCCAAGGTGCTCGTCGACGGCGAGGAGGTGGACCTGACCCCGGAGCGGCTCGCCGAGATCGAAGGGTGCCAGCTTGAGCTGTCGAAGAAGGGCATGCGCGTGCTCGGCTTTGCGCAGAAGGTCCTGGACCCGAGCGTGTACGGCGCCGGGTACGAGTACAACACGGACAACCCGAACTTCCCGCTCGGCGAGAAGGACGTGGACTACGACGCCGTGCCGAAGCCCGACGCGAAGACCGAGGAGCCGCTGTGCTTCATCGGGCTGATGGCGCTGATCGACCCGCCGCGGGCCGAGGTGCCGCACGCGGTCGCCAAGTGCAAGACCGCCGGCATCCGCGTGATCATGGTGACCGGGGACCATCCTATCACCGCCAAGGCGATCGCGCACAAGGTCGGAATCCTCTGGGGGCAGACGTGCGAAGACATCGAAGAGGAGAACCAGCGGCGCGGCGTGAACCCGGGCGACACGGGCTGGGTCGACCCGAGCACGGCCCCGGCGATTGTCGTCCCCGGATGGACGATCAGCATGGACACGCCGGTGGAGGAGTGGGACCGAATCCTGGACCACAACCAGATCGTGTTCGCGCGCACGTCGCCCCAGCAGAAGCTGATCATCGTCGAGAACTGCCAGCGCCGCAAGGAGATCGTGGCCGTGACCGGCGACGGCGTGAACGACTCGCCCGCGCTCAAGAAGGCGGACATCGGCATCGCCATGGGCATCATGGGCTCGGACGTGTCGAAAGAGGCGGCCGACATGATCCTGCTCGACGACAACTTTGCGTCCATCGTGTCGGGCGTCGAGGAAGGGCGGATCATCTTCGACAACTTGAAGAAGTCCATCTGCTACGCGCTCGCCGCGAACATCCCGGAGCTCATCCCGTTCCTGCTGTACGCGACGATCCGCCTGCCGCTGCCGCTCACGACGGTGCTCATGCTCCTTATCTGCCTCGGAACAGACATGATCCCGGCGATTTCGATGGCGTACGAGACGGCAGAGAACGACATCATGCTGCGGTCGCCGCGCAACGCCGCGGTCGACCACCTCGTGACCAAGAAGCTCGTGATGATGGCGTACGGCGTGATCGGGATCATCGAGGCGGCCGCTGGCATGATGACGTACTTGATCGTCCTGAACGACTTTGGGTACCCTGCGAACATTCTCCCCGAGCTCGGGTACCTGGACGCGTTCGGCAAGCAGGTGCTCTGGTGCAAGACAGACAAAGGCAAGTACTGCACCGCCGGCGGGTTCTACAAAGACACGGACGGGAGCAAGAAGCCTCTCGGGAAGGTGCGTAGCCAAGACGGCATCGCTGAGTGCAAGTCAACGTACGACGATGTCATCCCAGCTGGTGGCAACATCTTCGACACGTACGTGTTCTACGACAAGTCCGCGGACGGGAAGGTGGTCGACTGCGAGTTCCCGTTCGTGAACTTGGACTCGGACGCGAGCAAGCCGGGGACGTACAACCGCTTCAACCCAGCCACATATGGCGACTACACGGCGAAGCCGGTTGTGACGTACCAGGCAATGGCGGCCGCGTACGACAAGGGGTACCGCCCGTACTATCCGATGAAGTCCCGTCGGTCGTCGTTCTTTGACCGCGAGTGGTTCGAGTACGAGACGACGAACGACGGCCTCCCGGGCTTCGGCAGCAAGATCTCGCTCGACATCATGTACGCGCACCAGCCGTTCGGGGTCTGGGCGATCACGGACAAGGACAAGAAGACGGGCGACGAGGTGTCGGCGCTCGGCGGCGCGCGGGACGCGTACAGCGGCACGAGCGTCACGCTCGTGGACGCGACAGGCAAGCCGACGGCGACTGCGTTCGACCTCACGGAGGACATGTACTCGAAGGGCATGATCGTGGAAAAGGTGCTGGACGCGAGCGGCGCGGCGACGTGCTCCGGTGCGCAGTGCCTGCTCGACTTCCACGCTGGGTTCAGCCTGCGCGGCGCGTCGTCAAAAGTGTTTGTGAACATCGCGTCGCGCATGATGCAGTTTGAGGCGCTCGCGGTGGCGCAGACTGCGTACTTTGTCGCGGTCGTCGAAGTGCAGTGGGCGAACGTGATTATCTGCAAGACGCGGTACCTGTCGGTCGTGGCGCAGGGCATGATGAACAGTGTGCTCAACTTTGGGCTCATGTTCGAGTTCATGCTCTGCTCGGCCGTGGCGTACGCCGGCTTTGTGCACACGATCTTCGTGACGGAGAACATGCGGCTCGTGCACTGGTTCGTGGCGCTGCCGTTCGCGGTCTTCATCGTCGTGCTGGACGAAGCGCGCAAGTTCATGATGCGCAAGACGTCGCAGAGCGTGATCAACAAGGAGACCGGGCGGATGGTCCGGTACCCTGGCTGGCTCGAGGCGAACACGTACTACTGATACTTAGCGGTGGCGCGCGACTTCGTAGGACGCTATCGATGCGAGAGTCGTTGGCGCGAGAAGGGTTGTTTCTTTTGCATGCCTCTCCTGTATTCATACAACTCCGGGTTTCCATGAGAGTATGAAGAAAGTCATTGAGGGAGCTGGCGGGGGCACGTTCAGTCTTCGCTTTGTCGAGGCAACAGGGTCGTGTGAAGCGAGGGAGGTCGGTCAGATTGCAAGGTTGTCAAGTGGCTTCAACGTCTGTGCCAGCGAGGACGGTACACAACGGGTACGAATTGTAGATACGGCACACTTTTCCATTTCCAGTACACTTGAATAATGTATGAGTCCAGTATATGAAGCGTCTGGAATGCATGAAAAAAGGCGTGAAGAAAAAACCTTTTGATATCTGTTTTCACAGGAAATATGCTCCTATATAACAACATGTTGCTTTGCATTTTGTATGCAAGGTGCTCGTTGAGAGGCTCACACGGTACTTGCATGCTCTTTCACAGGCACTTTGCTGCTCCAAAAGGTGTTTGGCCTCGTTCTGTTTTTGACTCGGTCAGATAATCAGAGGCGCACGCCTCACAACGCAAGAGCGAGCACGCGAGACGACAGAGAGCTCCAAGCGACAAGAGCAGTCGGGACGCCCCCTCCCCCGCCGCCACCACCGCCTTCGAATTCGCCAGCATGCCCATGTCCGCGAAGGAAGTCGAGGCGGGGCTGTCGCTGCTGCACATGATGCAGCCGCCGTCCCCCGAGGTCAGTAGCCGCTCCGTCCTGCGTGCGTGTGCGTGTGCGCGCGCTGCTGCGAACGTCCTGACCGTCGCCGCTCGTCGTGGTGTTGCCTGTGTCGCTCGTCCCTCTCGACGCGAAAAAGGCCAGACAGGAGGAAGAGCTGGGCGTCCACGCCTCGCTGCTGCGCGTCGTCGCGAGTCAGGCGGACGCGCTCGCGCTCGCCTGCGCGACCGGCGGGAGCGGCGACAGCGACGGCGACGCCGCCCACAAGCGCACCGGGCAGCTCCAGCTCTCGACGGTCTTACGCGACATGGGCCTTGAGGAGCTGCGCGCGCACTTTAATAAGCCGATCGTCGAGGTGGCGAAGGAGTTCGGCATCTGCACGACGTTTCTCAAGAAGATCTGCCGCCGCTCGGGCATCAAGCGCTGGCCGCACCGCCAGATCCGCTCGCTCTCGCGCACGATTCAGATGCTGCAGGTGGAAGCGGCGAACGCGGCGACGCCGCAGGAGCGCGCCAAGGCCGCGGTCCAGATCGCGCAGCTGGAAGCCAAGAAGCGCGCGGTGATTGAGAACCCGGACGCCACCGGCAAGCTCAAGCGCGTGAAAAAGTGCGGCGGTGGCGGCGGCGCCAAGCAGCGAGGCAGCAGTGGCGCCGCCAGAGGCGGTGGCAAGAGCAGCAGCACCGGCAGCGGCAGTGGCGGGGACGTCGACATGGAAGCGTGTGACGAGGACCTTGACGACGACGAGGACGCCGGTGACGCCCTGCGACTGCAACTAACGGGTGGTGGGCAGCCGCAATCGGCCACGCCGGAAATAGCTCTCGGATCGCTGATTGGCATCTTGGCCCCACTTGTCGAGCTTCCTGTCGTCGGTGAGCGCGCAGCTGCTGCGTCAGCGGCGTTCGCGAGTCCGCTGAGCGCCAAGACGGTGACCAGCAGCGCGCTGAGTGCGCCGCGCGTCGCGTCGGCCGCATCGATGGGGCCGGACAGCGCAGACAGCGAGGGCGCGAGCCACCGGATGTCGCCGAGCCACCGGATGTCGCCGAGCAACCGGAAGCTGCTGCTCGCGCCGAACAGGCTGTGCGACGCGGAGAAGCGGCTGCGCAGCTCGTCGATGGGGTCGCTGCAGGACGAGAACGAGCAGCCGCCGCGCGCTGCCATGCTGGAGGTTTCGATATGAGACGACATGGAGTTTGGAAGGATGGCGGGCAAGGGTGACGCGTCGCCAACGCAAGGCAGAAGGAGGGGGGAGGGTTCGTGTGAAGTAGGGCGTGTGTGTGTGTGCAAGATAGGAAGCGATCCGAAGTGAAGCGATCCATTGTGTATCGTGTTGCGTGTCAAAGTGATGAGTTCACCTTAGACCCCGCTGTCCTTGGCGAGTGAATGTTATCAACTCGAGTCCTCGTCGCTCTGGTCGAACTCTGGGTCCTGGTACTGCGCGTCGCCTGCTTTGCCTTTGCCCCGGAACGCCGCCGACGCCTGCCGTGACTTTGCCTGCAGCAGCGTGTGGCTAGTGCGACAGAGAGCAAAGCACACCTCCCACACCCGTGAGACGACGCACACTGGTACCAGCAGCACTCGACAGTAGACAACCCTCCGCGACGCACCTCACGACGCCGATGCGCAGGTCAAAGTGCTTGATCTCGGCGCTGAGCGTCTTGAGCGCCTCCTTGATCTGCACGAGCGGCGACGTGTCCGTCATCTTGCTGCCGCGGTCGTCCATCACGCTCTTCGTCTCGCGCAGCTGCTCCGTGACCTGCGCGTGCTCGTTCGTCATGACGTTCACCTTGTCCGAGCCCTCCTTGCAGCGCTCCGCCACCGCCTGCAGCTGGTCCTTGAGCTGTTGGTACTCCTGCCGCAGGTGCTCGTACTGGTTGTTGATCAGCTTCTCCTTCGCGCCCATGCGCGCGATCGTCTCCGTCAGCTGGCCCCCGATGATCTTGAGCTGGTTGTTCGCCACTGGCAGCAGGTCCTTGATGACCTGTCGGGACGCCCCCACCGCATTCATCATCGGATATCGGATACCGTCGTCACTCAGGGCGGAGCTCCGGACAAGAATCGACTAATCACTGGACAAAGAACGCACGGTCTCATGCTTTCGCGTGCGCTCGATGTGCATGTGCCACTCCTTCCCGTCGCCCTCCTTCACGCGCAGCTTGAGCTTCGGCCCCACGCGCTCGAGCTCGGTCTTCCACAGCAACGGGTCCACCTGCGTGTCCGTCGTGGGCATAGACGACAAAGAGAAAGAGAGCGAAAGAGAGAGAGATGGCAATGTGAACTTCCAGCCACTCGACAACGATGCTCGGGGCAGCTGAAGGACGAGACCCAATTCCCACCCACCTCGCTCACGATCATCTGCTGGAACGACTGCTCGAGCTCGCTCTCCTCCTCGTTCTTGGCGCGCGCGATGTCGCTGTAGAGCTCTTCCTCCTCCTCGGGCGGCGCCCCGTCCTCGTCCGCGTCCACCTCGGCGTCCTCGTCCACCTCGGCCTCGTCCGCAAAGTCCTCCTTTGGGTACGCCGGCCGCGCCCAGCTAAAGTTGCGCGCTGCGAGCGCCTTGTCGCACACAAAGTCGAGCGCTGCGCACGCGGCCTCGCCGTAGCTCAGACGCAGCTTGGACGCCGGGAAGTCGAGCGGGAAGCCCAACACCTTGAGCGCCAGGATGAACTTGTTGATCTTTGTGTTCGGGTCGTCGTACTTGTCGAGCACGAAGTCGTGGTTCGCCTGCTTCATCAGGTACTGGATGAGGTCGATGAAGCTCGTGAACTGCGCACTGAAGGGGGGAGAGGAGGCGGGAGGGACCCAACGAGAGATATAAAGAGGAGAACAGAGAGCAGCGTTGAGTCCGCAGAGCCGCCAGCCACTGAGTCGAACGACTGAACTTCCTTCCACCCGCACCCCCACGACGCACTTTGGGTTGCTGTACGTCATGATCGCGAACTGCGTCTCGGTGAACGGTGCGATCCCTTTCTTCCGGGCGTACTCGCGTTCGTAGTTGAGCGCGCGCAGCTTCTCGAGCACGTTGCCCATGAGCGTCACGCTCACATCCTACGCCACACAGCGATCGACACACACACACACACACACATCACTTGCAGTGTAAGCGAGCGACGGTGGGCAGGAGGGCGACAACTAGCGACAGAAGCGACAGAAGCGCGTACGTCTCGCGCGGCGGCGCCCTGGCCGTCGCCACCCTTCGCCTGCTCCTCTGCGTCGTCCGCCATCGTGTGCTCCTGTCTCGTTCAGTGGTGAGGCGCGCTTACAACTGGACGGGCGGTTACGCCGTCCCCCCACCACGTTGTAACAGCCGTCAACTCACTTTGTGTTCACCGACCACCGTTCCCTCCCATGGCATCCGAGCCTCCGCGTGTCATCCCGCACTTGAGCGCAAGTTTGTGGAGGCGGCCGCGTTCCAGGCGCAGCGCAACTACGCAAAGTCCGAGCTGAGCTACCGCTTGTTCCGCTCGCTCACTATCGGCGTGCTCGGCTTCGGTGCGATCGGACAGGCGACCGGGCGGCTGTTCAAGGACGCGGGCTTCCAGGTCACGGGCTTCAAGCGCCGTCGCCTCGAAGCCGACACCGCTCGGCATCTCGAACGACCTCGAGGACGTACTCGCGACGTCGGATTCCGCCGTGAGCATCCTGCCGAGTACGCCGGCGACGCGGTACTTGCTCACAGAGGCGACGCTCGCGGCGTGCGCCGACAAGAAGCCCGTGTTCATCAACGCCGGTCGCGGGGACGTCGTGTCCGCGCAGACGCTGCTACGCGCCCTGGCGCTCGGCTACCTGTCGACCGCCGTGCTCGACGTGTTTGAGACGGAGCCGCTGCCGCGCGAGAGCGCGCTCTGGATGCACCCGAGCGTGCACGTCACGCCGCACGTGGCCGCCAAGTGCTTCGTGGAGGACGTGGCCGACACATTCGCCGCCAACCTCGACCTGTACTTTGCCGAGAAGCCGATGAACTACGCAGTGGACTGGGCGAGCGGGTACTAAGAAGAAGTACTATAGTTGGCACTGTCTCACTCACTCGGGAGGTCCCGAAGTCTGTACCTCTACAGTACGTACGTAAGCAAGACTGACGCGCTGGCATCCAAGCAATTCACAGCTCATGAACCCCATCAGGACGGTGGCTGAAAGCGACAGAGAGGAAGCGCTACTGCTGCTCCTACTACCCGCGCGGTCTCTCTCTCTCTCTCTCTCGAGGAACTTACAGCCGCGCGGCCGAGCTGCTCTTGGTGATGTCTACGACGAGCTTGCCGATGTTCTTGCGCTCGTACATGTAGTCGATGGCGTTCGGGATGTCCTCGAGCCCGTAAAAGTTGGACGGGTCGACGCCGGCGTTCAGCAGCCCGCGCTGCACGAGCATCGAGAGCTTCTTCGTGTGCTTCTGCGACTGGCTAAAGTAGTCGTTGAGGAAGAAGCCGCGCACGGACGCCGACTTGGCGAGCAGCTTGGACGGCAGCGGCGTCGTCGCCTTGGTCGCCTTGTTCTTCCACGTCGACGAGTCCTGGTAGCCCGCGATCGCGCCGATCACGATCACGCGGCCCTTGCGCGCGAGGTTGTTGACGCACGTCTCGAACATCTCGCCGCCAACGCTCTCGAAGACGAGGTCGACGCCCTGGGGGTACTCCTTCTTGAGCACGTCAAAGACGTTCTCCTCGCGGTAGTTGATCGGCCGGTCGCACCCGATCGACTTGAGGTACTCGACCTTGTCCGCCGAGCTGCACGTGCCGATCACGTGGTTGCCCGCGAGCTTCGCGAGCTGCACCGCGAACTGCCCCGTGGCGCCGGCCGCCGCCGTGATCAGCACCGTCTCCCCGTGCGTCATCTGCCCGACGTGCTCGAGCGCGAGCGACGCCGTGAGCCCGCACACCGTGATCGGCAGGATCGCCGGCACGGCCGCCGGCACCTTGATCAGCACCCGCTCCTTCGCGATGATGTGCTCCGCGAACGCGCCGTACGCTGCGCACGACGACAACGCAGGCGAGTCAGAGCGGTGATCCGTTTACGCCATCAACACCGTCACGTATGATACGCGTGAATATGACGTACACATCGAGGCGACAGCGTCGCCCTTCTTGAGGGTCTTCACGTCCGGAGCGACCTCGATGACGACGCCGACTGCAGCAGCGTAAGAGAGTGAGCATTCCCGCTCCGTGGCACCGCCACGCAACCAATGCGAATGAAAAAAATGCGCCTACGCACCGGCCTCAAAGCCGCAGTCAAAAGGCGGCTGCACACCCGGCAGGTACGCGCCGTTCGTGTAGTTGATGTCGGAGGCGTTGATGCCGACGTACTTGACCTGCACGAGCACCTCGCCGCTCTTGAGCGCGCGGGGCGTAAAGTGCACGATCTCCG
>SMMQ01003444.1:23443-33479 GCA_008271595.1 [Pythium] brassicae (nom. inval.) | reverse complement strand
CCAGATTTGACAGCCCCCCCCCCCCCTCCCCTGAAACAAGAAACCTGCTAGAGCGAACTGGATCGCACAAATATAGCCATTCCATAGCCCTTTGGCTTGCTGATTTGATGATACCTTGGTGGCAGGGTTTAGTCATCTGGGGTCTATGGGCCTAGTTTTAGCGGACCACGTTCACGTATCCCCCGCTTTTTACCTCTTGGAAGTGCAAAGTGGCATTTCTTCGCCATAAATGAATCTCTCAAATGATAGTATGTCGAGGTGAAATGTGTTTTACGTACATAACAAGACATGGGGGTCAATATACTTCCAGTTTAAACTGTCACAAAAACATCGTTCCACCTCGGTTCATCATAAGTGCACAAAGCAAAAATGATTCGTCTCACGATGCGGCTTGCCGCCAGATGGCTGTGATCGTCGGCGCTGAAGTTGTCTTGACGCGCTGCTGGTCAGCAAGCAGAACGTGGTGGTGGTGGCGAATCCCTCTCAAAGACGAACGCTCCTGCCCCTGGTGTATTATTCTTGCGTTTGTGCATTGAACCACGAGAGAAGGTAAGAATTTGGGATAATATGACGTTGGTTTCAGTTTGGGCAATGAGACCGACAAGCGATGCGCACTGCGTGCTCGGCCCAACGAACGCATTGCAGGTGCGTTGAGCTGCGTCAGCTCAATACCAGCTGGAGATCATTTCACGGCGCTGATGCTGTCGGGTTGTTCATGTTTGTCTGAACTCATTTCAAGGTTCTCTTGAAAGCGGAAAACGTCTTTGTATATCTAAGATATTATTCAATTTGTAGCGGTTTTGCCGATTTTGAAGGATTCTCACAAAAAACCTTAGCACAACACACGCTGGAGGCAGCACGTCGAACCAAGCTGTGATACCAATTTTGCACTTATAATGCAACCAACGGTACCAACACAGTCGAGAGCTGACGCTCCGTTCAACCGTGCTACTTATACACCCTTGTTCGCTCTTGCGTTTTTCTCGATTTTGAGAGCACCTATCTAAATCAGCTATACAATCAACTCATCGATCCTGGCGCCCACTGCCGACTGCTTGTCGCCATATCAAATTCAACATTAAAATTGAGTTTTTTTGTTTAGGTTTGGAAATCACAACGGAGCTGTGGTTGGTGGCTGGAGCACACTATTGACACGAGCGCTAATTTGATCCCGGCTGGGAGCATAACGAGCGATACGTGGCTATGTGTATATTTAGATATGACCTTGTGGGGCTTGTGGGAGTCATTGTTTTTTTGTGGGGGGGGGGCACCTGCGGAGTGAGGCTACTGCGTGCATGCACGAGACTCACGTCTCTTTTTCCTGTGTGTGCGAGTTCTACAAGCAGAGACTACATGCGCGCGCATGCTGCAAACACGAATGATTTGTTTGACCCCGTTTACACTGACTCGCTTTTTGGTGTGCGCATATGTTGGATCGTCAAGACTTCCTCCTGCAACGAGCTGAAGAAAGTGAGTGATAGTGCTTCTCAGTTGCCCGACTTGTACATCCTATGGGGGCACTGGAGTGCTGACCCTGACCCCTGGGCGTGTTCCCCGTTCTGCTAAAGATATACTTACACTCGCGTCTTGACCAGTGCGCTGATCGTGCAGATGTCGTCGTGATTGCTCGCGGGGCTCTCATCGCTCGACATCCCCGAGTCGACGACGAAGATCACCGTGAATGTGATGGCAACCTTCTCGTCGGGTCGTAGTTGATTTGTGTTGGCGCTATAGCTGCTTCACAAGCGCAGCTTATAGGAGAACCAAGAGAACCATATATTGGTGATAGTGGAAGTGACCAATTTCCGTCTGCCTATGCTGGCTGGCTCGTCCGACAAGACCGCAGGTAGTCGTAGCTCTGCGCAGTGATTTCCCTGTACGGATCACGAGCCATTTCCACCACGTCATGTCGACTGCCGCGAGCTCGATCCTTCGAACTAGTCTACTTTCCTGTGCGTGGCAAAGGCGTGTGACCGACACTCATCAATTTCAATTGGACCGGCAACACACGAGCTCCGGCGCCTAGACGGGGCAATGTCATGCGACTCGACGTCGTTTTCTGCTTCCACATCAGCGTTGGCCTACGCTCGTCTGGGCATTGATGGCGTCTAGCGGGCTACTGCTGCTCACCGGCTGGTCAACGATCGGCTGAAGGGTGGGGACGCTGACCGGTATGGCAGTGGGTGGGGCATATGACCAAGCCGGGTCGGTTGTAGCGTAGACGGCGGCTGTAGCGCCCGGCTCTTTAAGTGGCCCATGTGTCGTGCCTAGCGTGAGGCTAAGACAGGTAGTCTCCCCTGCAGGTGGGTGCCTCCGATTCGTGCGTGACCAGCTGGTAAAGTTGGACGACGGGCGGTATATATCGAAGCTCGATCTTGTACGCGCAGGGCAAGTTCGACATCGTACGTGGCGTCGAACTTTAGGACGAGCGCCAAATCGCCTCGTCAAATAGGTGCTCCATCGAGCGGAAGAAAAGGGGCGCTTCGGGACCGGTCCGTCGCTCGTAAGCAATTTGAAGCCCAACTTCGTCATGGACATCGAGTCAAGTCAGCCTGACCGCCTGTGGCGCGCATTATGCATCACGTTCGAGGGACGGCGAGGAGCAAACACCGTGTACACGGCCTGACGCTGTACTCGCCCAGGCTCACGTCGAACGAGAGCGTCCACGACCACGTGGGGGATATGGAGATAATGACGGCGGATCTCGAGCGCGGCGGTGATCGCGTCTCACTCGTGAGTTCATGCACATGCTGCAGAGTAACTTCTCAACGTCTGCCTGGGAGTCTCGACGGAGCGCTCCAGCGCCAAGGACGACCAGAACAAGACACGCTCACGGCCCGTGAGGTCGTGAGATGTCTGGAGATTGCTCAACGAGTGCGCATGCAGCAGCAGCCGCAGCAAGGCACTTGTTGTAACGATGGACGTGATCTTTGGCCAAGAGGCAGGCAGGTCCACGCTGTGCAGCAGCAGCAACGCAGCGCGTCGTCTGCACGCAGCTACAACAACTGCTGACGAGCGCGCAACAACCCGAAGAAGGCTGGCAACAAGAACAACATTAGTAGCTGCAGCAAGGCCAGCGGCATTTCTCCGCGCAAGGCAAACAGGGAGTGCCGGATGTGCGGCCTGCGTGGGCATTGCGCGGAAAAGTACCCACAGCCCTGGCAGCCAGGCAAGCTGGGGCAGCAGTAGCACAGCGACGCAAGTGGAATGTATGAACCGATCCGAAGCATGGCAAATGCTGTGGTACGCTGTGATGACTACCAGGACGGCGAACGTCGCAACGCACATCACAACGTGTCAACATTGAGCAGCGTGCTGACGCGTAGACGAGTTTGCGCGGTGCGGATCAAGTGGAGTGGCTATGACAGCGGGTTGCTGGTGAATTTCACCAGTGATCTCGCGTATTTCGCCAAGGTGCAGAAGAGCAGTGTAAGAGAGAGGATCGAGTACCCGAACGGCACATCGGAGCTCGCGCCCGTGTTCGGCTGCGCGGACATGCGCGTGGTCAACCACCACACATGCGACAAATAGGACTGTCTGCTCGACGACGTTCGCTACTCACCAGACTTCAGGGACAACCTGGTCAGCCTCATGTATATGCACTTCATATGCGGCTTCCGTCTGCGCATCGCCGACGATCAGCGCGCGGCGTGGCTGAGGAAGGAGAGCCTGAAGATCAGGTTCGAGATGGCGCAGGAGTTTTCCGCGTGGTGTGCAACGCGTGCCGAAGCTCGTGCTTGGCGTTGGACGTGAGAGCAGTGAGAGTATTGCGAAGCTCCTGCACGGCCCCCTCAACCAGGCGAGAATGACTATGGTCAAGGAGCTTGTCGAACAGGGTCTATACTTCGGCGTTATGGTGAACGCGATCCACAGCACTACGTACGAGTGCGTTCCGTGTGTTTCTAGGAAGTTGAGATGCATGGCCTACAAACGGAACCCAACTCGGCAGAGAATCCGCTACAGACGCTCTCAGCGGATCTCTGCAGCATCAACGTCTCGAGGATCGACAAGAAGACACAGTTCTTGCGGATCGTGGAGGAGGCAACAGGAACAAGTAAGCGCTCTTGCTGGCGAGCAAGAACGAGGCGGTGCAGCTTATTAAAGACTTGGTCGTGCAACTTCAAGTTCAGTTCCAAGAGCACCGCCTGTGCACGCCACATTTAGATGGTGTTGGCGAGTATATTTGCAACGAGATGCGCAACTTATGCGCGGAGAACATATTGTACTTCGCAGAACAAACCCGTACTGCCTGCAAGAGGACACTGTGGTTTGGCTCGCGAACGGTGCGATCGTGCAGAATGTGTGGACGACGCTCGCAGCGACAGGTCTGCCGCTACAGCTGTAGAGAGAATCTCTCCTACACTCTGTCAATACGCTCAACGTGAGGCCAGCTGTGGCACTATAGGCCGAGACGCCGCATGAGGCGCTGTTCGGACGACAGGCTCGCCTGCCGTAGCTACGGGTGTGGGGCGGCCAGGCCCACGTGCACATGCAGGCTGACTAGTGTTAACACAAAGACAAGCTGGGCGAACGTGCGGAAATGTGCCTCCTGGTCGGGTACAGCTAAGAGAAGATGAGTTACAAGTTTACGCATCTGCGTACAGGTGGGATCACTACGAGCCGTGATGAGAATGCGCATTGCCACGAGGACCACACCGTGGAGGAACAGTACGTAGCGACGTTGCTGCGCAACGCGTTCGAGTATGAGACTGAACTGCTCCAGATCGACATGTCAGGCGTCAAGATCAGGATCACGCTGTCGGCTACCTCAACCGGAGCCGCGTCATTGCCGCAGACGTTCGAGATGGTCGCCAAGTCGAGAACGTGGCGGTCCTGCGCCGTGTGGCAAGGAAACATGGAAATAAGACACAAAACAAAAACGAGAACGCTCCCAAAATGCAGCACGCGGGTGTGGCGGTGAAGCCAGCGAGGGAAGAGTCAGTGGCAGTCAATGTGGCTGGTGCCAGCGCTGCACAGAAGCGCAGGCGCTGGATGAGCTCTGAGTCATCCCCTTTGAGCACTGCATCGATCAGCACTGGCGAACACGAAGGCGGTGGGCTCATGCTGGAGCAATTTCTGGACGTGGGGCGAGTCCAGAGATCTGGAGCACGACGCGCTCGTCGTCCAAGATGCTTTTGTGGCTACGTCGTTCATCTTGTCGTGGCCATGGGCGACGCTATCGACATCCCTAACAATTGGAAGCAGGCGAAAGCGCCGAGTCAGTGGGGTCAGTGGAAGGATGCGATGGGATCAGAACTCCAGACCCCATCATCAGTAGACGTGGAACATTGTACGGCGAGCGACGGCGCGTGGCCGTAAGGTTATTACGTGCAGAGAGGAGTTCACCGTCTAGCGCGACAAGCAAGGGACGGTCAAGCGCTTCAAGGCTCGACTCGACATCCACCAGCTGAAGCAGGAGTACGGGGTTGACTTCCTTAACACAGACGTGCCAGTCATTCGCTTCGAGACAGTAGGGGTGGTGAACTACTAACCGCTCAAACTTGGGTGGCCAATGATAAAGTACGAAGTGAAGACCGCATTTCTGTACGTAGATCTTGACGAGAAGTTTTACATAGCCGCCGGGCTTTAAGAGCCAGGGCGACGAATTCGTGTGAGGACTGCGCAAGAGCCTTTACGGACTGATGCAGGCTCTCGCACTTTGGAACGTCTCGCTGCACGCAGCGCAGATGCGGATCGGGTTCGTGCGCGTCGACGCGGGCTATAAGGTCAATAAGCGACAGACCCTAGACGACGACGGTGGCATCCAAATGCAGCCCACAGTGTACGTCGACGACCTGCTCCGTATGGGCCCGCTTGCGCTGTGCGAGGCAATAGCAGAGCAGCTGATGGTGTCATTCGAATCGGTATCGCTGCGGCCAGTCATGTTCCTGCTCGAAGTCGTGTTAGAGATCGACCCGGCTCGACAGCAGATGGTATTAATGTAGCAACACTACGTGGACAAGATCCTGTTGATGTACTACATGACAGCATGCAACAAGTGTTGTACGCCGAAGGCGAAAAGAAAGAGCAAGGACAAGGAGTATGCTGAGCATGCAACAGCCGAGCCGCCATCGAATCGGCAGTTGGTGAGCGCGTTCCAGTATCGAATGTCCTGTAGCAGACCGGACATTGCTCATGCGGTGAGAAGACTAGGCGAGCACCTTGCCGCATCCACAGCGAAGCACTGCTATCATGCGAAGCGTGTGGTCCGGTATCTGAAGTTCACGAAGGGCTACAGGCTGGTGGCGCTGATCGAGAACGAGGACGATGTCGACTTACGAGTGTAATCGGATGCTGACTACGCAAACGCAGACGACTGCTAGAGCGTGAGCGGCTACGCTACGATGCTGGACGGCAAAATAGCCTCATCCGCAGACTGAATCAGGCAATCGAGACACAAGGCACCACGGAAGCAGAGTAAATTACCATGAACGACGGCGTTTGTGACCTCCAGCGGTGGGATCGCTGGTGCACGAACTGCGGTGGCGGCACCCGGTGCCACTGCTGCAGGGCTACACCACGAGCTCCATCTACCCGGCGAAGAAGACTGGGAAGCACCGAGTCACCAAGCACACCCGCAACCGCTTCCACCTCGTGTTACATCTCGTGGAGGAAAGGAAGCTTCGGACGCAGCACGTGGGCACGAATGACATAACGGCGGACGTCATGACTAAGCCGCTTTTTCAGGCCACGTTCTCGAAGTTCCGCGTCGACATGCAAGTTTGTGAATCACATTTGACGCAGTCGCACAAAAGCACGCGGTAGCGCCTAAAGTTACTGAGAGAGATCAGCGCGCGTATCGGCGGAAGAACGACGCAGTAGAACACAGCGCGGACGCGCCATCTCACAAAACGACCACGCACAAGGACGCACAGGGCCAGGGCCAAGACGAGTGGGGGTCGTGTGGCCTTAAGGTCACAGGGAGAGCACGAGGATCGAGCAACGCTCAGCTCCTGACGAGCCGACGGCGCGTGCTATGGGCTATCCGGACGCAGCGCATACTGTGCGAGTTCATGGTGTTGCTGGTATACCTGGCGTGCCGCACACGTTGGCCACCTGGTGCCACGACACCAGACATCATGTGGATCGTGTTTAGCGCTTGTCGAGAGTAATGAAAAATCCATGAAGCCATTGACTATATCGCGGGACGCAACGCGTCCAACAATCAGCACTCGAAGTCACTGCGACGTCAGTGGCGCGATTGTATCAGCAGGCTGCGCCTGGAAGAGGGACCCTAGTTGCTGCGCAACTCCATGCGAGCTGCGTTCACTAAACTGCAGCCCCAGTGCGGGTCGGCTTTGGTGTCATGGGCTTCCGCGTGCGGACTGCAGCCCAGGGCAAGTGGGAGAGCCAGATGGCTGTGACGGCAGCTGCCGTCCTCTTAACACGCACCAAATGAGTGGACAGGAGCGAGTATCAGTGAGTGCCTTCCATTACACAAAGCAGAAGCAGCAGCGGTACTTCCAAACGTACCTGGTACGCCATTCGCCGCTCGCTGCTCATCGCCGGCTTCCGCCACCGTCTATCCGTCGCCATGTTCACGTCCGTCCTTCGCCAGCCTTGCACCATGACTGTGAGTACACTCAGCCCGGCACACTCGCTGAGTACCGCTGAGCCTCTCAGTAGTTGCGGTTGTGTGGGGCCTACACGCAGCGTGGAGACATTCGTACAGCTAGGTCACTCTATTACCGCGGCAAACAATACGCGGGATCGAAGAAAGAGCACCAATGCCGTCCTTGATCCCGCGCCGTTTGACTTTGGCGCCTCGCGCTCTGTTCGACGTACGTGGAGCACGACCTTCTTGGGTCCGTCGAGAGTCAACTGCTGAACCAACCCCATCGACCATAAAGAGCTGTTAACGTCGATCACACTCGAAACAACGCGCACTTCGAGCGGCACGGCGCCCACGTTGTAACGCACGCTGATCACTACGTCGTGCGGACGCGAATGCGCAGTAGATAGAACAAACCGTGATGACGGCGATCCACGACGTGGCGCTCGCCGCAGGTTACCGAATTTCTTGATGATCTGTATGCTGAGAGTGCTCAGCGGCAAGGGCTCCTCCTGAGCTCTGTCAAGCTCGTAGTATGTGCCTAGCGAGAGGGAGAAAAGGCAACAGAGGGCATACGACGCGTATGTGCCTGTTATCGATCAATGTCTAAGTCGCAGAGGCGCCTCCGCTGGCAATCGACACGGCAATGTGCCTTCACACACTCAGGAATACCACGAACTGCACTCCCACTGTCGCTGGAGCGCTTCGCGCTATCGATTGTTAACCAAAGTGGCGTCGCGACAGTGACTGCTAAAGTCAGCGGGAGCTACAAGTCGTCGTTGAGAGCGTACCAAGCAGGTACCAGCTTATCACCAGCTGCTGCGTGTTAATCAGAGGCCGGTTCACGCTGACCCGTAAGCCCGTCCGTTTCACTTCTCACTATCATGATTCGTTAACGCTGGCAGGGCTCTAGTGACTGCTCCGGAACGTCAGCAGACGGCTCAAACCGAATGTGAACGAAACGGGAGCTGTTGGAGCTCGTCAGCGATTCTTGGCATACTCTGTTGGTGGGGACAGTGATCTTCAGCGACGAGTCCGCAAGCTGCAGACCACAGATCGCAATCTCGTCGTCCTAGGCTGCTGTCATGAGGGACGCTAGCATGGCAAACGAAGGCGCCTCTACGGATTCTGCAGTCTCCACTGTGACCGCTTCGACCGCCTCGGGGAGTAACCAACAAGGTTGCACGCTCACTGTCATTGTGGCCAATAGCGATTTTGCTAAGCTCGCGTTAAAGGATTTGGGCTGTGGGGAAGGATCCACGAAATAGCTTGAGAGCGAGTCCGATCACTCGTCGAGCAAAAAGACCAACTTAGCTGGGTGCCGGATGCAAATATCGATTTTTTTACACTCTCTATGCTTATTAATGATTTTAGGCTAATTTAATATTTACCAAATTCTGGCAATTTACCATCTCTGTATAGATTCTGACTATAAATGTCAAGGGGTTCGAAAGAAATTGGTGGCAGCAAACCGGTTTTAAGCTGCAATGTAATGGTCTTGTAGATTGTAATTCATGAGTCTCCATTCATATACGTTGGCATTGTGATTTGACAAGCTTGATATGAGGTAAACGGTTGGAGATGATGGATAACAAAAGCGATGATTGCTTGCTTCGAGAGATCAGGGACAAAGACTTTTATTGCTGTTATGTTGGGCATAATGTTTGCCTTGTCAAGCCTATGGAGATGAGGGTCCAAATGCTCGGTTCAGCTTCCAGTCAAACAAATAACTTTGCATCAATGAACACATTCTTCCCTTTCGTATTCGATAGCAATGGAAATAAAAAACTCTTGATGTTTAATTAATGATCACTTTTACTAATGTAGGCAAAAAGTGCAAAAAAATGTTTGGTCACGACAATCATAATAAATTTACTACCCGCAAAAACGGGTGCACACAAATGAGGGTGGGGAGTGTAGTTGGGAAATACGTCAATGACGGGTGACATGATTTGGGAGAGAATATGCGGCAGCATTCGATCAACGAGCTGTCGCGCTATTCAGCCAGACGCAGGAAGAGATATCTCAAGTTTTGGAAGGTGTAAAAATTCCTTAGAATTGTTTGTTTTTTGTCGTGTTACTTTCTGTCTCTCGCTTTTCTCCATACATTTTGACATCGCAGTTTGCGTGTTCGAGAAAGCAACACATCAACGAAATGAGTTCCTCCCTTCAACAAGTAAGAAAGTTTCGTCTATATCCCCAACATATGGTTTTGACTGGTGGTGGGAAGTAATTTACATGCATTGTATTGACTTCACAATAGATTTGAGGGATATTATTCCCTTGGATATATATTGCCGTGTTGCTCGCACTGGCATCCTCTGCAAAGGCACTCAATTACACTAACGCGCGGTTACACCATTCTGCTTCCAGGCTAGCACGAAACGCGAGGCCAATACGGACAGGTTTGCAAGATCGTTGACAACCTTTTGCAGATTTTTGTTCTTCAATTAGTCATTCCCATCAAAACCAATTAGTCATTAC
>SMMQ01003444.1:6266-23417 GCA_008271595.1 [Pythium] brassicae (nom. inval.) | reverse complement strand
GGGAGGGGGGGGGGGGGTCAACTAAGGCGTAATGAGAGAAATTATGGACAGATGACGATGAACGTTCCGATGCAGCCGTCCTTGCGATTGTCCGAGTTCACCAATAAAAATTACTACACTCTTTCGTTGTCCATATTTCCCTTCAAACGTCTTTAGAATAGTGTTCTGAGGTTGGAATTTTGAGTGATGATCTTCACGGAGGCGTATGACGCGCTTGGTGTCTGTGCTTGCTACTGTCGCTGCTCAAATCGCGCCATTGTTTTCGCTGTCGACTAAGCAGCTCGTCCCTCCTTTGACCGCATTGGACAACGGATCTAAAGGCTGCTTGCAATCCGGACCCGTCGCTTGCTCTCAAAGGACTCAATGAGCTCCTCGGGGAATGTGCTTTTGCTATCGTCATCGTCATTCTGCGTCGTGTCTGCAACGACTACCAGTTTCTGTTCCGTCGGTGGTGCAACCTCTTCGTCCCACTCCGAAGTCGCACCATCCAGGCCGGTTGCAGCGGTCACTGACTGCATACGCGATGTCTGTACGAGCAAAAATGCGACTGCAGACTAGGGCGTGTGGATTTGCGTCAGTCGCTCAACCGCGCTGCAATGACATCTTCCACACTACCGCAGGGCTCCCAATGTGGCAAAAATATAGGTTTTCGTCGCGGTAGTAGATTAATTTTGTATACGCATATTGAGTCGTCCAGAATCAACTACGCGCTATTAGCGCAGGGCTATTATATAGAAAAATAACCTCGTGTATTACCTTTCATCCTTGATACGCTAGCGCCTGGGAAGGATGCTTGAATCAAGATACAGGTATATTACTTGGCCTGAGAAAGCCGAAATGCGAGCGTTAGCGCATGTAAGAACGTTTTTAATCTAATCAATTTCCAACTTCGTCCATATTTGTGAAAGGGTTTCCCTACGCCAATTAGTGCTTTATTTATGCGCCTTTCATTGAATCAGCCGCCAGCTAAATCAATTAACGTACCCCTTCTTCTGATTATCTGACCCCTAAATTCTCTAAAAAAATTATAACGATTTACGGGCGGGAAACCTCGCCGTTGCTGACACCTCAGCCACGTTAGTGGCAGTGACGCAGACCTCAAATAGGGATAGTTTGCCCTTGTAAGAGAATGCCAGTATCTCATTCACGGTTTTGTAAAAGCAGCTTCTACCCACGAAGGTGTTCTTGAACATACAGCAGCGCACCACGACCACGACTCTTCGAACGTCATGGCAAGAAACATCGCGTGTACGCGCGCACCAACACCACACTGTTGAAATGCTGGTGAATGTCAGTGTGTTATTGTCATCACCTCACTGTGTGGGTGTGTGGGCGTCTGTCTGTGAACAGGTGGTTGGTTTGAACTGAAGGAACTCGGTGTTTATACACACGACGAACATGCTGTCTGACGACTTATCACCCCACGGCTATTTCGCAGACGGCTGAAACAGCATCCGCCGCGCGTAGTGCACGACCAGACGACATTCCTGCTTCAGAAAATATGCTAAACATCCGCCACATATGCTTCGTCTGTATTTTTATGCAGCCAGTCTAGATGAGCTCGTTAAGATACACGTTCGCGACGTTATCCCCCCCTCCTTCTTGCCAGGTCTCGCAGCACGTCCCTGACTCTCTGGTTCCCGTCGTACAACCTGTACGATAAGAGGCGCATCTCTCCGATCAGGTTCTCGACGTCCTCCGGAAGGATGACCTCCCCGGACGTTTCGAGTAGGTACCGATTGACCGTCTTCTTGTGCGAGCCGCCTGCATCACATGGACGGCTGTGTCAGTACAATCTTTGTCCACCAGCGCCTCTCGCAGGCAAGCATGCAGTTACTTTGCCACATCGTCTCACCAACGACCAGCGTGTCGTCGGAAGCGACCTTCCTCGCCTCGCGGTAGTACGGCGCACACGGGGACCGACGAGGTGTTTGTATGTCGTGCAGAGCGGATTGACACGCACGCTATAACCTCCGCCTCATAGTGCACAAGAAGGACATTACTCTTGTCTAACACTGGATCAAGCTTCCTCTGTTGTTCCAACAGGCGACCTGATCCTCGGTTTGAACCACCAACCGTGCCCGCAGATCGGCGTAACGTTGTAGTGCTTCAGCGACTAGTAATTGATCGCAAGCTCTCGTTAGGACCGCGCGGCTAGGTACGTATGCGCGGAATTCTGATCGTGAACCAAGGTCGTCATCCAGACTCGGTGCATCTGGTGAGTTTGCTCCAAGTACCTTCAAATCCATATCGCCACACTGAGTTATACACACGCAGCAACTCACTCGATTGCTGCACACACAACATTCCCGCTTGGCCTGTTATGAAACGCGTTCAAAGAGGGGAATATGAACGCAATCGCTGGTGACTTGGCTGTAATGTCGGTTTGCGCGTACTGTAGCGTCTTGCCGCACTGAATCGACGCGTTAGGCATGTCCGATGCGTCTGTTGCGTTCGATGCATTCCCATCACACTGCAGGTGCACATACAAGCACACACACCAGGTAAGAGCAAAAACGACTCGCACCTGCACAGCCACACACACGCGCCAAAAAAAATATCATCCGTTACTCTTCCATCACGCTTGCTTGGTTCGGCCACTGATCCGGAAATGACAAATGCGGGAAACGGGCAGCCGCGGGGACCGATTTTTGGACCTGATTTCTCTGATTCTCGACTTCTCATAACGTTGAACATCCTCATGAGAATTGTCCCGTAAAAGTTAAGAGATTCGACTCATGTATGACGCTTTGGGTATAGTAAAATTAAGTGGCGAACTGAGACACATCCCTTGCAAAAATAAACCATAGTTTCCACAAGTGTCTAACGGAATACATAATTTAACACCTACACTCTGAGTTTCAGGTCAAATGCGTTTTGCCCTCAAAAACAAAGATCGTCAATACTGAGGCTAATGAGAAAAAAACTTGTCAGCACATGCACTAATACCACACATAAAGAAGGTAATTGTTTGCAACATCGGGTGTTGAGTCTGCTTGACATAATTCAAATTTATCATAAAGTGTTAAAAAGTGGTTGGCTCTAAATTACGAGTTTTTGAAGATATCATCTGCTGCCATTACTAATACTACACATAACAGGCAATGTCAAACGTCTACACGAGTATAACGAGTCCTAGGTGAGCCTAGCCACACTCTCGAAGTTGGTATGTGCCAGGTGTAGGGAGTTTTGTGATCGGCCTTTTCTATACCAGCAACCACACCTTGTATGAAGAAATCTAGAAGCCACTTCAGCAAGTACAGTACTTCTCGTTTTCTAGACTGAACAGACTTCAGCAAGTATAGTGCTTCACAAATTTTGAAATTGCCGGGTAGAAGAACCACACCACGTACCCCACAAGTGAGAAGTCTTCGGATTTAAGGCTTGCTACTGGACAAAAAAGTGCAACGATGTGATTGGTAGAAGTTAGTGGCAACAGAAGAAACACTGTGAGAGCTCTCACAGATCCAAAATTCAAGTCGGCAAGAAGGATGGAGGACGGCAACGTGGAAAGCGGAACAGAGATCGTCGTCCATGGGGGGCATGAGGTGGCAATAGCTCCTCCTCGCAACGACGATGTTTACGCGACCGGAATCGCGAGCACGCTACAGCAATTTCGTCGAGACACGGAGGCTCTGATACCGGCTCGAGCGCATCTACACGACCAACAGACCGTCAACCACGATCATTTCATGTCGCTGTTTCACGTGTACGCGTATGCCCAGGCCGCGCTCCAACAAGGCACAGAGCATCGCCTCCACCTCGCGCTCACCAAGCCGCAGCAGCAGGCGGTACTCACCACTCAAGCGCAAGTAGAGGCGAACTCTATAGGCATGAAGGACATAGAGCCCGGCGTCAACACCGCCTTCCAGGCTGGTCTGTTGAAGTCGCTAGCTCCATTAAAGGTTGCTGCGGCGGAACGTGTACACGCGCTTACCAGCGCGCTTCCGAGCACCTGACCGCGACAATCAAGGTCGAATTCGCCAAGGAGCAAGATGCCGCGCTTGGGGAGCTACAGAGTCATGTTATCGCGTCGGTGGAACGAGCAGAGGGACAGCTTGACGACCACTAGGGCGGATACTACATCGTCTCCCGCAACGACAACCGCGCTGCCGATATGCTGAACGAGACGAAAGGGCACATGGAAGCAGCGGTACAGCGTCAACTTGAGCACGTCGCGAGCGCTCAAACGGAGACATTGGTTGTCCGCTCGGCCGCGGAGGGGATGATCAAGCGCCAGCACGAGATCGCGCAAGTTAGTGACCACACTCACGCCTAAGTCGAGCAGCGGGCGGCGGAGGTAGATCAGAGGATGCGCGACCGTCTCCGGTCCGCGTTCACTGACGCGCAGAAGGCGATCAAGGAGGACCGAGAGCAGCGTGAATGTGATCGAGAGGGCGTCATGCTGTCGAGCGCCGTGTTGGCGAGATCATAGAGCTCATGGCAACGATCTAGAAGAGAGTGGAACTGCGGATCAAAAGCGCATGGCTGATCGCTGTTGAGCGTGCAGAGGCAACGGCTAGTGGGCAAGCAGATCGACGGGCGGTCCAGGTGGAGAATGCTGTGGAGGTACGCCGGGCCGAGTGTTGGGCATTTGCATCGCCGGCTTGCGCGCTGTCACCGTTGCTCATCTCTAATCAAGGTGCGGATGCTCTAACAGCGGCGATGACTGCTGGACAGACAGGCTGATGCGTGCGCTGGAGCGCAGTGGCGGCGCTGGATTTGGGTCAAACAACAAACTACCGATCAAGCCCGCCGAAGAAGCCTCAGCCGCAACAACGGGGCAACTAACTGCCCCAATGAGCGCGCCGTAACTCGCTACTGATAGAGCGCCGCAGCAAGCCGGGGGTACAACTTGAAAACCTGCGCAAGAAGATGGCAAGGAGCAAGCTCAGAAGTAAGCACCTGTACTTATCGACGTCGAGCAATGCGTGAGATCGGCGGTTACCGCAGCGACCAGCAGGATGTCGTACTTTGACGAGATCCAGCGTGGCGCCCGCGGCCCGCACCGCAGTCAGAAGGCTAACCGTGCCGCTGGAAACGCAGAATGCGCACAGAGACTCGACGCTGGTGTGCAGATAGTGCTACGCCTGCTTGAGCTTGAGTACGGAGACTAGTGGAACCGCAGTGTGCATGTTACGTACATTCGTATATTCGGCCCTTGAAACAACATCTACTGCTCGACACAAGCGCTTGGGAACTCTTCAGACGTGTTCATCAAGGCGTTGTTGTTGTCATCGTCGACAAATGCGAAACGCGAGTGACCAGAAATGTGTAACGCGATCTCGTCTGGTGGGATGCGGTCGCATTGGGTGAGATCGAGAACTCCCTGTTCACACACAGGAACGCGCACATGTAGACGTTGTGTGGGGGCAAGCTCGCTCTGTGAGGCGTGGCTATGTGTCAGCTCCCCCAAAGTCGCTCTCAATCTGCGCAGACGACGGCAGCAGACTATAGAGAATCTTGACTACGCATGGCAGCAGTTGGTAGTTGTTTTGGTCAGCCTGTTGCTTCCAGAACTGGAGCGCGCAAGGAGCTGCACCAAGCGGCTCGGAGCACGAGCGCTGGATCTCCTCGCCTACTCGGCCCTCGTCAACAAGGACAATGGTGCTGCTCAGCTCGACACGCGTGGAGAGGAACGACAGCAGGCCATCGTCAAAGTCCGCCAACGTTGGTATTGTCTCCGCGTGGTCTACTGAGTCGGGATGCTAGCTGTAGCGGATGATCGCTGACATCAGCTTCTCGATCTTCTCGACCACCTCCACGTTCAGTTGCTCGACGATCTTGGCGAATTGTGCACAGGTCATCAGCGACGAGTTGCAGAAGCGGATCACCTTGGGAAACGCGGCGTCCTTTCACTGAGGGTGAATGAACAGCTTGCCTAAAACAAAAACGATGTTGACATACACTCGCTAGGATGCATGTACCTATTGAAGAAGCAGTCGCCGAGCGCTTCTGCTAGCATCCGAGGGTCTTGACGACGAGAGGTCAATGGCTGAGATCGCGTCGTAGCGCGGATTCTCCTTCGTCAACCTAAAGTCGTTGATCGGATCGCGCGCATTGAGAGCCGTCATACGTAGTTGGTAGAGTTGCAAGAGCGTCGCCGTTTGTGTCGCCTGCTCTGCTTGTGCAATCGCGTTCAGGTCTTTGATCGGTTTCAGCAGCGACAGCAGCTGCTCTAGCACTGTCTTCTTCCCTGCAAGAGGGAGGGCGTGCTGCCGGCTTGTTCGGCTGCTTCGACCGCTCAGAGTACCACGACTTGAGCGGCGCCCACAGCTCCAGCATGTGCTCGATGACACGGACAGGTCCCAAGTATCGATGCGCTTGGAACATGATCAAACGTACCGTCTTGTTCTTGCATTCGAGCTGTCAGAGCGCCTAAAACAGCTTGCCCATGGTCTCCACGTCCATGACCGTTCCCACCGCGACGCAAATGCTCTCCACGAGTTCGGTCGTGTCTGGATTCCTGGAAGTAGCTTTTGGCTCGAGGCAAAATGCGTGCTTCGTGCCGGCGTTTGTGAGGTGTGCCAAACACCACTTCCACTGCAAGCCAAGCCTGGTCGACAGCATCCACTTCACGTCGCTTCCCGCGTCACTCATGTCGTCGAACAAGTCTGAAATCCGGAGCCCAAAGTCCGCGACAATGTGAAAAGCCAACGCTTGAATGGTCCTCGCACGCCATTGAAACGCTTGGCGTATGACTTGGCGAACACGCAAGTCCCAAGAAGTATAAAGCGCAGAGACCATGACGAGTCCATGAAGTACGCACGGACGCCGAGGTATTTCTGTCCTGCGCAGCCGCCGTCCAGAAGTCAGCAACACGAATGAAGCTAGGCACACCAGCAGTGCGACTTCCGCTGATCACTCGTAGCGCTTCACGCTTTGCAGCAGCGTACAGCTCGACGACCCTGTGCGTGACGATCTTCGAGTTCAGGGTTGCCTTGAACGAGTCTTTAAGCATCATGCGGGAGATGAGCTGGACGTCCTCGTACTCGTCAACACGAAACGGCAAGGTGTTGAGCACGGTGTCCCGTGTTGAAAGAAGCTGGTACAGCCGCTGTGGCTCTCGGCTGAAGAGTGAGCTTGCCTGGAGCGTCTAGATCTCCGACTCACGATTCCGCTTGCGCTCGTCTTCCACTTGAGCCTTGTACGCCATGATCGAATGCGCCTCCTTCGGGTGTTTTGTTGCGTTCGAAGACTTTCCGCCATGGAGTGGGTAGATCGTCCAGGACTCACGACAGACATGCGAGCCGGGACATATCCGTACGAGCTCGTCCTTCTCCTTGTGTCGTAGCCGCACGCCCCACTTGTGGATGGATAACTACTCATTCGGCTTGGGCGGAACAAGCTCGAACTGAGAGCCGTCGGGGCCGAACGCTCGGGTGGCTGCTTCAACGGCAGCGGGGGCCGCATCGCGTTTAGTTCGCGTACGTTCATCAGCAGTACACGCACGCTGCTACTGTAAACACACGATGGATGCAAGCAGATGATGACAAGCCAAAGCGAGCGGACTGGAGGCGACAGCGATCAGCACCTACCACGACCGACAGCTAGGGCGTACGATGGCTGCAGTGAGCGACCGCGAGGGCGGTCGTGACACTGCGCGGCGGCACTAACAACGTCCAACCGCGACAGTGACTGACACAGCAGTAACCGTAGCTGACAGCAACCATCAGCCAACGCGAGCGACGGCGACAGCTGACACGAGTAACAGCGACTGGCTGAGACGGCAAATGCCGGCGAAAGCAAACACTGGTGGCTGTGGCTTGTGGCGACTGCAAACGGCGGTGATAGTGAACGCCAGCGCTTGGGCCTGCGGAGTGCGCAAACGGCGGCGACAGCGAGTGCTGGAGACTACGAGTGGTCGAGACAGCGAATGCCATTGGCAACGAACGTCGGGGCTGCGGCTTGTGGCGATTCCGAACAGCGCGAAAGCGCATGCCGGCGCCAGTGACCTGCACCACACGGGAACGGCAGCAACTGCAGCCGCAAGCTCTAGAAGAGACGACCGAGGCGCGCGCAAACTTGAAGTGATCGATCACACTATGGCCGCGATCTTTTTGGTCCAACAGGCGGGCCAGAAAGTGAAGATCTAATGTTGCAGCACCGCAGGAAGATTGAAAAGCGAAGTGAAGACAACATTAGCGGTAAATTTTGTGACGATTTGCATTTGAAGCACTGTTCTCGCCCATCCGACTTCTCAAACCGAGCACTGAATTCAATATATCGACAGTATCTGTTCAGTACCGGTTTCTTCAAACAAGGTGTGCCGGCAATATATATTTTAGACAATATACTGATTTTTCTGTTTGAAAAGTCCAATATTACTGGACAATTAAATAAATCTATGTACAGACAACACACAGTTCAATCGCCCACAGTTGTAGAACAAATCCGGTTGTGGAACACCGTTTTCAGGGACCAACGTTTGCATATTGAAACCAAAGCAAATTAATTACTTTACAGTTGTCACCCACAAGAACACAAGAACGCTGTAAAGGTGGCCCGATTTACAATTCCCGTATATTATTGAGTTTTTGTTTAACCGCATTGCCAATTTTTGAAATTCATGAGGTTACAAAACCATTTATGTCTTTTCAAAACCAAGTTTAAACCGTTAATTACATCAAAATAACAGTTAAAAACTTAATATTAACTCATTTGTACCAAATTGTTTGTTGTTAACTGTTCTTCACATGTGTTTCAAGTTGAGTCACACTGGTAAATTTCAACTCCCTTTGTGGTGCTTTAACTGTGTGTCCTCTGTAAATAGACAATCTCAACACATTGTGGCTTTCGAATCCGAGATTGGTCGTCAAATTGCAAAGTATAAATTCGGAAAACGATGACCACACTAAGCCAAAGTCGGCAAGACGGTTTTGGCAGACATACAACACGGCATTGGCTTGTCCGATGGGCATCACGCCAAAACCATCTCAATCACAACATAAAGGGCAATCTGACCATGTGGATTGACAGTCTTGAAACGTGCTCATCTTGATGTTAGTTTCTCACATCTCTGCATTTTACTCAATATTTCGGCCTGGTTGACTCATAGACTGGGTGTTAATTTCATCGTGCAATTTAAAAATAGTTTTCATACCTTCCTTATTTTTTTCGGGAGGCCTGCCTGCACCTTCGTTTTCGCTTTCTGCGTTAGCGACGCCTACTGCGCTTTCCAGGCGGCGTGCCACCATCGCGGCCATCATTAGCTACCCCATCTTGCTTCGATATTCGTGGTGCTTCTTCGGCCATACCTCCTGCGCGCACTTCTTCAGTGCCAACTAGCGGTTCTGCAGACGACTATGTTATATTCCACCGCGGTATATTACAGATGCCTCAGAGTTGTGTTGGTAGTAATTATGTGTACTACATTTCTGGCAAATGGCGATTCTTTTGTGGCAGAGAGTACAAGACATTTTGATGCAGACTTTGAACCAAAACCAGCACATACTTTCCGCGCTCGCAAATGAGATAAAAGGAGCAATATCTTGCAATCAAAACGCGCAAAGGAGGGATCACTGCAAGCAAATTGCAATGGCTGGAACAATGCTTGATCCCAATGGCAACATCTGACGAGAAGCGAAGTGAACTCGCCGCGCGTTAATCGAGCGCGATATGACAATGGCGGCGCAGTGGACTCATGCGGGGCGCTTGTTTGATGGCCACCAATTTGTTATTTAGCTGAGTACATTGAGCTTGGTTATCAATCAAGCCGCGACCGTGGTAATCTGCGGTTCTATGATAGGACTAGAGTAGTTCTACTACCCTCCATTTTCTTGTAGCACTGGCTACGGCTTGTTGTTGCACGTCCGGAAGCACCCACATGAATTTGTGATGCCGCTCTCTTAACTTCGTCACCACGTTTCGAGCGGAGAACCTAGCGAAGGCGAGCATGCTGTACGGATCACTATGCTGGTCGTCAGAGCAGCGCATGAGGGCTAACTCAATGAGGACAGTACGCGGTAAAGAAACAATTGAAATATTCGTGATGCGTTCTGGAATACCTATCCCTAGCCAGGAATTAAATTTATACATAATTCTGGACGTAATCCGGAATAAATGAACTCACTTGACATTCTTTATTGATTCCGGATTGGACACATGACAGTGTCACTCTAATTGTGACCCTGTGAGGCCGAAGCAGGGAGTTTTTTTATTCGGTTCTGGCGGCGTGACATCTGAACAATGTCAAGTCCCATTCTCCTGGGCGGTCGGCTCCCTATTATGGCTCCCGCGGCTCTCTGTGCTTTCCGTTGTTGTTTATGGTGCGTTCTCGGTGTTTTCAGCTAAAACAACGCTGTGTTTAACTCCTACCTTTTACTCATATCCGTCGCTTCGGATACGGTACTAGTGTCATACAAACGTCAAATGAGTGTCGTATGGGTATTCCGTAAAAAGGTATCCTACAATAAGTGCAGTGTCAGCAGCACGCAGTGCATCCCCCGTCACTGTGTTTGTGTGGCACGCACACTAGAGAACATGCAAACGGCAAGGCAAACGGTAAATTGGAGTCGCCTTCTAAGGCCCCCTTTTTTCATTATGTAGTCTACACCAGGTAAACATGTTCAAAATCAAAGAGTCGGTATATAATTGAAGTGTACGGACTGTACTTGGCAGATTTTATGGTACGAAACGAGTTGCAAGTTATTTACAGTATATTACTGTACTAACAGATCCGAGGCATCTACAGTGCATGTACTGTTCAGTACAGCACTGTTTGTACAAGCAAGCCCGAGCAAAAATTTGCGACCATCATCGCATCGAATACCATTTGCAACTGTTGTCACTGCCGCTGTCGTGCGCAACTGTAGGTCATGTGATTGTGCTCTTACGTGGTCATCCTGGACGGAGTCCACTTGTACGAACAATGGACGCGACAAAGCGACCCCCAGCCACGCATAATACATTACCCACTGTGATTATCAATCACAGCACCAAGGCTCGAGAGCTGCCTTACACTTGAGAACATACTTTCGCTCAGTGACGAGTCCAGCTAAAAGAATGACGAGGTTGCACAACAGCAACAAAACAATGTCATAGATTAGGCGAACGGGTGTGCGTCACGATGGCGGGGATTGGCAAATTTCAATCGAAAGCGGAGGAGTAGTGGGCATGGGTACCGCACCGGCTGCAACAAAAGCCAGAGTTCGCAACGATCTTGATCCTGGTGGTTTGTGCTTGAGGAAAATGTACAGTAGATAGTACAATATTGGAGAAAGAGACGCATTTACAGAGTTCATGTGAGGCAGGGTGGGTAATTTGACCGCGTGACCTTGGGATTGTGCGACGAACCAAAAATCGCGTCGACGATTACAGGACTACACAGCCATCTATTCCATTCACCACACCCATGAAATTAGACGAGATATGTATTGTGCTTTGCCAAGCCATGGATGCGCTTGATCCGCGACGAGCTAGGCTATTGCTAAATCCAGCGCATAGTAAAAGTCATCGACAACAACCTATCCGTCGCAAAACCTTTGACCTGCGAGGCCAGGTTTGATATCGCGTTTTGCTGTCCTCAGGACTCCAACGACATGGCAAGAAGCGCACACGAACACGGCCACAATATACCATAACAGAGAGCGATAGATACAAACCCACCACCAGAGGCAGACGACTTCTTTTCGCCGTATGGGTTTGTCAAAGACTGATTCGCAAGCAGCACTTTCGAGTCAACCAATTATGGGGGTTTGCCTGGTAAGTACTACGCACACGACCACGGATCCAGCGTCACGAAACGCAGAGAACGCGAAGAAGATAGATAACAGAATGCCGACTCGCGCGGACATCACCTGTTCTTGCGGTGGCGAGTACGTGAAGTACAATGCACTGTTCACTGGCCAAGGTCGCCAGCGTCAGACAATTACCCGTCTATGTGGATGCTAGTGGGGCGCCAACATGACGCTTTCCGAAAGTCAATGATACATGGCGGTGAACACCCAACTCATAGCCGTCCGCCCAGCGACAACATCGCCGTTGACCCCAACGCGCAACGAGCGACACCAAAGCAAATTCAGTGTATCGGCAAGCTGTGGGAGCAGAGGCTGCCGACAATACCGATGCGGTCGGTTCTGAAAGCAAGCGATTCTGGATGTCTCCTGACAACCCAGATCCTGCACAATATCAACTACAATATCCGGAAGTCGTCGCTGGGCGGGATCTCGGAGATGGAGAGCCTGACGCTCCAACAATTTCATACGCTTTTCTGTCGCAAAGTCAACAGCCAATCCCGATGCACGCACCTCCTCATCATTCCATCAAGCACATTACTACTCATGAGAGCTTTCCACAAATTAATGTGGACTGATGCCACGCACCGGACCAATCGGTACTAGATGCCACTTGTTCACGTCGTCGGGATGACGAACACAAACACGAGTTTCACCATGGGCGCTCTCTCTCGTCCTTGGAGAGAAGCAAGAGGACTACGAGCGGACTCTGCGCAGCGTTTACGAGCACTTATCAGACCCCTTGCAACCAGCAGCCGTGCTCCTCGACAGAGGGTTTGCGCTCATGAACGCAGTGGAAAAGGTATTCCCAACAACGAAGTACATTCTCGACGTCTGGCACATCAACAAGAACATCGCAGCAAGATGTATGAAAGAGTTCCCAGTCAGTGGTGCCCTCTCTTGTTCGACTGGGTTCATATCTTGGACTCAGTTCGCCGCGAGGTAGTACGAGTTGGTGTACGACGTCCAGACAACCAGCGAGTTCGATACCAAGGGTAGCTCACTCGCCGCCGACATCCACCTGTCCGTCTCCAGCTACATCAATTCGGTGTGGCTTGCACTGTTGAGCACTTGGTTCTGCGCCGTGCACCCCGATGGTGTCGTGCACTTCGGAAGCGTGACGGCCTCGCGAGCTGAAAGTTGCCATGCTGCGAATAAGAGACACATCAACTCGGCGGACAGGGGATTTTGTTATTTACCAGCGGTGCTCCAGGCAATCAAACGGTACGCAAAGACCCAAAGGGAGCACTATGATCTGGAGAAGGAACAACAGAAGTAGCAATTACTCTTTCTTGAGGGCGACAAAGCCGCGATGGTGTCCGAAAAGCAACGCGTTGTCTCGCATCAAGCGCTACAGCTTGTGCTCAAAGAGTATGGCAAGATGACGGAAAAGACTAATGACGATAACTGCACACATCTAGTTCAGCAGCGCCTCAGTGTCGCATGTGGGCATCTGCTTCGTGCCCTTTATTTAGACGCTCGCAGCCGTCTGGTCCTGCTGTAAGTCAAAGCACGTCACTTCGATAGATTCTGGCTTCTTGAACCGGATTCAACTGCGCCGCATGCACATCAATTACTTTCCCCTCCAAGAAGCCACTCACCTTAGACGAAGTGTAGACTACCATCATCGCCAAGCTCGCAGAGTCTCAACACGGACGGCAAATGGTACAGGGAAAATGATGGAGTGCAAGCATTGTGCTAACCACAACAAGGCAACTTACCCTATGAAGAAGTTAGCTTCACGGTCACATGTCAGTGGAGAAATCGGAAGCCTGGAGCAAGGGCTGTTGCAGATCACAGATCTGTCACGTGCTCAACCACACCACACTACGCTTCAGGAATTGCTGGCTGTGCAGCAACCAGTATACTACGCACCTAACTGGCCGGATGGACGGCAACGGTAGTTAACTCTTTTTCCTTCTTTCTTTCTCTCTCTCATTTACACAGGCTCACCCACACAGACACACGGTTTGTCGCTCTCTCTCTCTCTCTCTTTCTCTCTCTCTCTCTCTCTCTCTCTCACACACACACACACGCTTGGTCCCTCTCTCTCGGTCTCACGCTATCGCTCTCTCGCTTTCTCTCTCTCTCTCTCTCGCTCTCTCTCTTTCTCCCCTCTCTCCCTTTCTTTCCTTGTGTCACTGTGTCGCCCCTCCTTTAACTCTCTCTCTACCTCTCTTTGAGTGTCTCTCTGTAAATTTCTCTATGTCTCTCGGTCTCTCTCTGTCTCTCTGTCGCTCTCTGTCTGCGTCAGCCTTGATCACCTTTGGCCTCCTTCTTTCACGCACAAGGCTCGTATTCTTCTCCCCGAGAGAGACGGTATTCCCCGTTTTGTTCCTCATCTTTCTCCTGTATCCTCCCTCTCAAGGTTACACGCTACTTTCTTCTGTCTTACTGATCAAACTTTAGCTCAGGTCAACCAATCTCTCGTACAATGTCTATTTCTGAAATTGTGCTTAGTGGTATCCGCTATTTGTCGTCCTAAAAGAATTATACTCAGCTACAATTCGTCCCATGACAGTGTTGCAATGTAAATACGTTGCACATTGACGTTTCACTATGCGCCTGGCTCGTTTCATTTAATTGAGCTGAACATCTTTGTTATCTTCCCAAGCACTATTGCCTGTATTATTCATGTTAACGATTTCATATCCTGTGCCGTGATACAGGATAAGATCCTTAAGTATCGAAAATATTAGTAAATTATTTCGATTCCAAATCAAGATATGCGGTTTCGCGTGCATAGCAGCAGAGTAGGGTAAGAAGATACGCCTTATTCAGGTGCAACTCTTGCGAAGAAAGTCCCTTTTTTATTTTTGAAAGTTGGCGGAATGACACACCTCACCCAATCTCACCACAGCCATTGTCAATTGATAAACGACGTCGCCTCTCCTTGCTGTTGTAAGATCTGAACCAAAATGTTAACATCGACAGCCGATCTCTCCCTCGCATACAAAAAAGAAGTAAAAAATAATTGGTCATGAGCTGTCAGCCGTTTTTGCTTCATTTAAAAAGAGCGCGAACCTGGCAAAAGCCGTCAAAGTGGGCGTTGATCCAGTGTCGCCTGCACACGGAAGGCTGGACGTCGTGGCCGCCCTTCGTGTGGTCTCTCGAGATCAGATGGAGATGGACTCCGCCAGGGACGCAAGAGACGAATGACGTGCGATGGGTCTTCTATTTTTTGGGTAAAGAGGAAGTGATCGCACACACAAGAGGTGCACCTGAGGGAATGTGTATCCTCTGAATTTTGCTTTTGAGTATGTGTACGCGTGCCTGATGACGTGTTTGCAGCTCAACGCACAGCCTCCACGACGACAGCCAGCGCACCAACCACAGTCGCCACAACGTCAGTCAGCACGGCAGCCACGAAGTCGAGCGCTACAACCCCGTCTCCCCAGACCGCAAAGCCGGCGGCGCCGTCCACCAAACACGCACCAGCCAAGTAGACGAAAATGGCTGCTGCGGCGAAGCCACGGACTGCAGCTGCCGCAGCAGTGCTGCGAACGCCGCCATCAACACCCAGTGCTGCAACTCTAGGCGCTATGACTCCTTCTGCTTGACCTCATGCGGCCGCCCATAGTACATGTTGAGATGACTCCTCCTCCAGCGTCTCTCTCCACCACACACCCCACCTTAGCAACTATAGCTTAACGTCGCGCGTCTGCAGCCGTAGAGCCCTCTCCTTCGCCGCCTCCTTCCCGCCCACGTTCCCCAGTAAACGCTCGATCTCCATCTGTTTTGCGCTCATGTTCACTGATAATAGCGAAGAGGGAGAAGAAGAGGATGTGATTGCCAGCGAGGACGACAACGATTTAGACGCGGTCGGCTTATCCGGTATGTACAGCTTACGCTGTGAGTTATCCTGTATCTCGCGCCGTAACCTGTATTGACGCGTTTTATGCTGCGGGCTTTGCTACAGCCACTACTTCGGATCACTTAGGGGCAGTAGCGGACGTTGTGACCCTGAGGAACGTGAATGATGTTTTGAACAAGCCGGCGGCTGGTGAGACGGCTTTCTTCGAGATCGACTTGGGCGACAAGCCTGATGGAGGCTTGTGTGAGGTATCTGATGGCTCGGAGTCAGGCGGTGATGAGTGAGACGACGGCGAGGGGCTCCACGACGCTTCGGCCGACAGCAGTCAGGAGCTCAACAACCTTGACCTGGAGTTCTCGTACCACTTCCTTCACTTCGATCGATAGCACCGCGCAAATCTCGCTGGCGAATATCGACGACCACGTTTTGCGTGACCTGTTTGCGGCGAGTTGGGATGCTCTTGTCGCGCAGGATGGGAACACCAACCTCTAGACCCCGTACGTGCCGATCGATGACCATGCTCCATTGTACCCCAATCTCATGAAGTCGTCTTCCTGCACGTCCCCAAGTGCCCGTGGCTGCAGAGGAAACACGAACGCGTTGTTCTTCTGCTTCATGCGGTGGGCCTGTGGCGACACATCGCCATGGAGAGCAACGCCTACGAGGCGTAGTGGCTCGAGGCTCGCGCGCAGAAGACGCATCGCTGCCACAAAGCCAGCCGAGCCAAGAAACCCGAGATCAAAAGGCGCACGGTCGACGACATCAGAAAAAAAAACTCAGTCGGAGAAGCCGATACAAGCTTACGAGATCTGCCAGTGGATCGGTCTCTTGGTAGCGTGCGCGGTTGCGCCTGACTGAGAACGCATGCCCAACCATTGGGAGCACGTCGGCGAGGGCGGGATCTCGCGCGGTGCGTTCGGCTCAATCCTCGGCAGAGACCACTTCATTACCATCTCGCGGAACCTGCACTTCAACAGAAACGGCGACGCGCGTGCCAGCACCGACCGAACCTGGAAACCTCGTCGTATCGTCACGACTCTTCAGCAAACATCCAAGGCCAGCTACATCAATCCGCCCGAGCTCTCGTTTGACGAGACAGTGTTGCCTTCCCGGTCAGCCTTCAACAAGATGCGCGTCTATCTCAAGAACAAGCCACACAAGTGAGGAACCAAGCTCTTCATACTGTGCGCTGCGCGTACTGCATAAAGTGTTTGTTTCGGCTCGCGATTTTGCTTATCCTGTATCTCATGTACTGGTTTGAGATCAACTGCGGAAAGAAGCAACAAGCGACCGACGTCGCAGCACTCGACACCAAGTCGGGACCAGCTGCGGTTGTTCGCAACCTGGTGAAAACGTTTGGATACCAAGTCGCGCCGCACATGCGCATGGTGGTCGTGGACAAGTTCTACACGTCTGTTCCCCTGACAACGCAACTATTGCGCATGAGCTAGTACCGGACAGGCACAACCCAGACCAGTCGACTGGATTTTACAAGGTCATTGTGGACAACAGGAAACGACTTCCGGACAACGTCACACGCGGAGCCTGCCAAATCTTGCCGAGCATCGTGGTCAAAAACATGCACGCGATCGAGTGGTGGGA
>SMMQ01003443.1:2813-13218 GCA_008271595.1 [Pythium] brassicae (nom. inval.) | reverse complement strand
GGGGGGGGGGGGGGGGGGGGGGCTGGCGGAACGGTGAGACGGAAGGTAAGAGGGGAGGTGTGTGTGAGGAGGGTAAGGGAGGTGTTAAAGAGGAAAGTAGAGGGGTGAGGAGTGGCGGTCAGTGGATTGTGAGGGAAGTGAGACGTGATGTAAAAGAGGGGGAGTGGGGAGGTGGGAAAAGTGTGGGGTGAACGGGAGGGGTTGGGAAGAGCGATGATCTAGAGGTGAGCAGGGTGTAGAGGGTAATAGTGTGCGTGCGGGGTGGGGTGGGAGAGGCGATGGGGGGTGTACCAGGGGGATAGTGATCGTGTGGAAGCCAATGGGTTGAAGATGGTAGCGGGTGGGGTGGGTGGAGTTGCGGCCGGGGAAAGCGGGATAAGGGTGGGAGATGGGAAATGTGGTGAGAGTGAAGACTAAGAAGTATATTATGGTGGATGAGAGTCTGTGAATTCGAAGGGGGGGGGGGCGGTTTGATGTAGGACTAATGGGGTGAGACGAGAGGGGAAAGGCTGAAATGTGTGTATGGGGGGCATTGGGGGAGCACACTCGTGGAAGCCTCGCTGTGGGACCATGGTGTGAGTTAGGGAGCGGGGTGAAAGAGTTTTGGAAGTGTGTGTGGTGGGGGTGAGATGTGGGCGTGTGTATTTGAACAGTAATTTGTGCCGGCGAGGACGTGTGCATGTGTGTGTGTACGTGTGTGAAAGGTGATACAATGAATGAATGTAAGGGCGTGTGAGGTAAGGGGGAGGCGACTTAGCAGCCAGCTACGGAAACACCTAACAAGGTAAATGACAGCCATACCGGATACACTTAGTACGGCACACTGTATGTGTAGATTGAGAACAAATGGTGTATGGACCCCTGAGACCCTATCAACCCAGATTGCACATACCACTGCGTGGACTTGGTCAACCTTTCATGCAATAAGCACTGCTTCTACACTATATGTAGACATGTGGCTAAACATCAAGTACTATCTCGAAAAGTGCAATCCGTTTTGATAGCGCAACATCTACAAATCAGTGCCAAGTGTGACTACACGTTGCTAAGTTGGTCCCAAACACATTCAAATAGGGATGGGGGAAGTTCCCCACAAGGTAGAGAAGTACGGTGAGATGGGATTCCACAAATCAAGAAATGTTTGAGAATGAGATGCCACAAAAACTGGTAGGACCAAACAAGAGTGGGACAGACAACTTCACAAATACAAAAATTGGCATACCTATTCACATATACCACACGCATACATACGCACTCGCTCACTCACTCACTCACTCACTTACGCAATTGCGCACACACAAACGCAATCGACAATTGGTCACGCACGCACACATGCACTACCCATTCACACGCACTAACTCACTCAAGCACACCCTCGTACACTAACTCACTTGCGTGCGTGCTCACACACAGGCACGCACACAAATACACACATACACATCTACACACTCATGTACACACACATTATCATGTCAAACGATAGAGAGGATACATGTAACAAAGCAGACTATAACAAGTGCACAAAACGCATTACTCACTCACACACTGACACGCATATACGCAACCGTGGTAGGCGCAGGCTAGCACGCATCGATAAAAATGATTTCTACCACAGTTTACACCTGATTTAGAGACACCAACGACCTCATTGAAGAAACCGCCCGCGTAGCCGGTGGCCTTCGGCTAGTCTATATTCATAATCTGACGACGTCCAGGTCCGTCCCATCAAGGGATTGTTACGCTCCATTCTGTAATGTTCAATACTTTCTTCGAGGCAGCAGCATACATACGCAGGGAAAATGTAAACATTTGGGTTCAAAAGCGCAGATTTGCCTCAAATTTACCCTTTTGAAGAGAAACTCTCCTTGCAAGGGTACGTGTGGAAGGACATACGAATACAGAAAGATAGATAGAGAGAGAAAGAAGCAGAAAGATGAGAGAGTGTGACGGGATGGTTGGCGCATTTTAAGAGCTACGGAAGATGGAAGGGAGGTCTACGGTGAACAAGCCTGTGAGTGGGGTATCGGGCGGGTCGTGTTCTAGGGACCAGTGTGAGAGTAGAAGAGAAAGGAGGAGGGGGTGGCTGTGTGTTTTTATGTGTGAATATTTGTGTGTGTGCTTTAGCTTAAGAGAGCAAGATAGAGAAGGAATAGTGGAACGGGCGCTCTCCAGGGCGAAGATCCGGACAACGGCCTTGTATTGAATACAAGGCTCTTAGCCAAGTCTTCGCCCTGGAGAACCAGCCCGTACTATCAACCTCGCTCTCTCCTCGAGCCACGAAAGCACAAACAAACACGCACTCACTCACTTCTCCTGCTCTCACACTCTGCTATATAACATTTCTCGTCGGGTTCGCCCCACCTTCCCTTCCTTCTCTTTCAAATTGCGCCAACCAAATTCTCTTCTCTCCTTCTCTGTCTCTCTCAATGTCTTGCTCCCCTCAACTCATTTTCTCCCTGCTGCCCCCTTTGAACCTCGCTTCCACACTCTCACATACTGTACTCGTCTGTACGCACACACTGTCCCGGCCGCCAAAGAAAGTACCCCAGCAGCAGGCTTTGATGCTATGGGCACATGGACACACGAAATAGCTTGCTTGCAGCCCGTCATCACAACCCTTTACTCCGAAATGTTCCTCTCGCGTCTTCCCCTCTCTCACACACGTCCTTCCACACGTACCCTTGTAAAGAGACGTTCTCTTCAAAAGGGATAAATTGGAGGCAAAGTTGCGCTGTTGCACCCAAATGATTACGTTTTTCCTGCGTATAAATGCTGCCGTCCTGAAAACACTATAGAAAATCGCAAAAATGGAGAGTTACAATCCCTTGTTGGGACAGACACTGGACACAGTTAAAATTTATGTATAGATATATTCAAATCTACAGCTGTATACCATAATACACATACCTAAGCATTTTGCAAAATGTTGTAAACAAGGTTCTTGCCTGGGTGTCCGCCCTGGGAGGTCTCCCCCGTTCCACCGTCTATCCTCCGTTGTATCCCTCTCTCTCCCCCCCTTTTTTCTCCCTCTCTCACTCTCTCTCACGCTCTCTTTTACTCAAGACACACACGCGACTCATATTATTCTTAGACTCCTTCACTACTTGAGTTGCTCGCTGTCTTTCTCTCTTTCACTACCCTGCTCTCCCTAACTCTTTTCATCTCTTTCGCAGTGCGCCTAAGTCAGGGTTGCTTACTTCTTCTTCTTCTTTTTCTTCCCATCTTTCTCTTTCTCTCTCTCTCTCTCTTGACAGCTCTATCTCTCTCTGACATTTTTACTCACCATCTCGATGTTCCTGTCTGCATCTTTCAAAAGTGTCATGTGTGTAGATAATTACTCGCGATCTCCTCTTGCTTCCTCTTTTGTTCACTCTTGCTCGCTCGCTCACTTAAACGCTCTTGTTGACCCACTCACCCACTCACAAACGCTATGATGCGCTGGCTAACCTGATCGCTGACGTGCACTTTCACTTCCTCACAACTCATTTGCGTACACGCACACTTGAACACACGCAAGGTCAAACACTTCACCGGATACTTCACTTTCCAGTATGTAATTTCATACATCTGCACGAAAGCGACAGCCAGAACACGAAGAATCTTTTATAAGAATTCTTACAATGTCTTCTCTAAAATATCCGCATGCACTGTTGTATCAAAAATGGTGCAGAGAGAGTTCTCTTCAAAAGGGAGAATTTGTCGTGAAGTCGAACCAAAGCAACTTTTTGTACCTAAATGTTTACGGTGTCGGTGCTGCCGTCTCGAACAAACTATTTGAAATTGCAAAAAATGGATGTTACTTGTCCCAAGGACAGATACTGGACACACCTAAAACGTATATATGGATGGAGGTTCAATGATGGAAGTCTGCTGACTAGAAATCCGTGAGTATGAACCGAGTTTCGTCGTACATGTGTATCGACCCGCTCTCAGGCTTCGTTTGCCTCTACTCAAAGGGGTATTGCTTCACATACTACTAGTACCTCATTCCAACCAAGCACCAGCACCAGCCCCGACAACATTGGCGCGCCATCTACGTGTAGCACACCGCCGCCGCCACCGATACGATCGACAGATGTGTCAGATCAGGGCATCAAATCGGCACACTTTCTTTGAGTCGACTTTACGAATCTTCTGTCTGTGACAAATACTCCACCATTTCCAGTCCACTTCGAAAAAATAGCATCCAAAGTGAACTATCAATTTTGAGACTTCGCTTTTGATCAAATATCACTTTTAGTCACAAGAGGAAAAAGTAAAAAGCGGCAGGCAAAGTGAACAGCAGCTCGCGCCAACCACTCCATTTGCGCTCGCCTCCTTCTAAAACTGTGCTTCTCACTCGTGTTTTTGCGCGATGGACGGCGCCACACCCTCACCTGGCAAGCCCCAGCCAACACCACCGGAGAAGCACCATGTTCTCCCAGTGTTTGATCGACGCGAGGGCAGGCGAGCGGTCGCGCGTGCCAACGGCGTGTCAGAGTCGACGGCGTGGCGTACAGCGACGAATAGGAGGGACAAGAACCTTCGTCATGGTGGCGCACGAGCGGGCTTGATGTGGTGCACGCCAGAGATGGTGGAGACGCTCTGCGGTATGTGGAGGACAACTGTTCAAACACACTTCCCAAATGCAAGAGATGCTTCTCTTCGACTTCAGCGCGTCGACGTCCACGATCTCAAAGAAGCTGCTTGACAAGTTTCACATCATAAAACAAGTTAGTACGCAATTTTATGAACCGGTTGCACATTTCTACTTGATTTTAATATGTAATGCTGCTCTCGTTTCAGGCGCGAGTCGAACCATGGACCTGCAACAGCGCAGCAAACAAGGAGAAGCGCAAGCAGTTTGCAGAGCAGCTAGTCGGCCACGAGGACGTTGGTAACTACATCGCCTTTTACGCTGAAACGAACTTCAACCTCTACTGTCAACGAATGCAAGGGCTTCGAAGATGGGTAAGCGTGCCACCACCGTACTGCCTTCGTCGAAGAAAGCCAACCTTCAAGTTCAGTGCGCGGTTTCCACTGCAGACGGGCTCGTCACCCATCAGCTCGATCAAGGTTTGAGCCGGATGGAGCAGAATGCGGTCTTTGTCAAGGAGATCTACGTAGCGGTGAAGAAGGCACCAGGGTACCTTGCCAACTTTGTTGGTAAGAAGGTGGTTGTGATTCTGGGCAACGCGCCGTCTCACTATTAAACTAAACCGCGTGTCCAGAGCCACGATGATCTCGTACTTTTGCGCCTCGGCCCTTACAGACCTATGTACAACCCTATCGAGGGGTATTTTTGCGCTCTAAATGCGCGGATCAAGGTTTCGCTGCGGCTTGCTGCTGACGAGCTCGCCGCCCCACGCGGCGTTGGGCAACAGACCGCGCAACAAATGGCCGTACTGGAGCGCGCTGCGGTACAATCGCTGCGATTGATCAGTCCTCACTTAGTACGCGTGCAGTACACACACGCGCAGCTGTGCATCAAAGCCGCCCTCAGATCTGAAGACATAGAGTATGGCAACAAAGAATGAAAGAGTTCACTTTGCCAGCCGCTTATTTCACTTTGCTCTTGTGACTAAAAAGTGACACTTAACACCTCCACTACCAAGGTTTTTTGGCACCTAGCATGAAAATTCATCTTGTATTATACAGGATGGATTTATCTACTGCTTTGTTTTGAGACTGTCTCCTAAAACCTTTCTACTCTTCTCAAATTTTATCAAATCGATTTTTGTCTTGTATAAGATGATGGACTCTACAAGATATCGAGCACTCTTCTGGCAGTAATCTTGCCAGCTACAAGAAGAATTTCTAGGATTTAACACAAGTGAGCGCTGGTTGTGTCCACACTGCAGCTTCTTTGCGATGGTAATTATAGTACACGACATCCATCGCAACAGCAACACTGCGAAGTAGGAGCACTTTGGGTGACTTCGCACGCAGTCATCAAGGACAAGCGCGAATGAGCCGTTTTGGCATCCAATCAATTTGCAGACAACAGCCGACAACATTGCGGTACGGCTACGCTTACACCTGGTTGTCATCCCGCCGTCGCTTTCTATGGCGTCCGAAGCGAATGTCAAGTTCTCCCTGCCCCGTCAGATCACCACTCCACACCACCCCCTCGCTGCCACTTGCCTCTTACTCGCTGCCGCTAACCGCTAGCTCACTGCCGCTCACCGCTTGCTCGCTGCCGCTCACCACTCGCTCGCCACTATGTTGCTGCTGCTCGCCTCTCTCTTGCTACTTCTTGCTGCTTCTCTCCACTCGCTCGCTGCCACTCGCCACGCCCTTGCTGCTGCTCGCCACTTGCCTGCTGTTGCTCGCTACTCGCTTGTTGCCGTTCACCGTTCGCGCACTGCTTGGCGCTAGCTCGCTGTTGCTAGGCGCTCTCCCGCTGCTCACTGGCACTCATTCATCACTCCGAGGCGCTCTGTCGCTACTCTGTGCCGCTCGCTCACTCCACTCTGGCGCCTGATTACCTGGCACACGTGCTCTATCACTGCTGGCATCGCTGCTGCGTGGCACAGGTTGGCTTCTTGATAGAGCCAGCTCACCGCCTCTCGCGCTCAACTCTCTCCTGCGCGCTGCCGACCCCCCCCCTCCCCGCCCTCTTCGACCTGCCCTGAGCTCTGTCGCGCTCGCCTGCTGCTCGGCGGCGCTCGGTTGCCGAATAGCGGTGCTTCCGTGTTGAAGACGGAAGACGATGTGCTGTTCGTCGCCATGCGTTACTTGTAGGGGTTGGTCGCAACGCGCCTGAGTGCGATCCTGTTTTCGATTCGCTCAGGAGTGGATCGGCCAAACTCAAAATCGCCATGCCATACGTCGAAACAGGAGCAGTTGGTGCGCGATGCGCCGACCGGTGTCTTGTGCAACCAGAGCTTGGCTGTGCCTTCGAATCATGCCTCTCAGTACCACGACGTCTGCGCTGCGCCCTGCCCTACGCCTCTTCGCAGCAGTGAACAAACCTTACAGGTGCGAATCGTTCTCTTGCGTGTCGCCCTGTCGCCGCGCCAGTTGTCAGTGATTGTCGGCTTGCGTGACGTGGTCGAGCGGCCGCTTGTTTTGAGCTGTGATGTGCCGGTGCGACTAAGTGGCGTAACGTCGTTGAACTTTTCAGCGGCCATGCCCACCAACCTCTCTTGCAACAGCGTCGTGAACTCGCTGCGCGTGCACGGCTTCTCGCCGAACTCTTTGCGACACCGAATGTGAGTCACGTAGCTGTTGACGACGACCATGTCGAGTAAGCAGTAGAACAGGCTCTTGTAGTACTTCGTCGCGCGGTTCTGGAGCGGCATGCTGTAACGCTGGAGTCTTAGCTGGTCATGGCGGTCCACGCCACCCTCCATCTCGTGGTAATCACGGACGGCTTTGGGGCATGGCACCGCCTCAACATGAGCTCCACGTCAGTCATTCAAGGTTGACGCGCACACACCAACTCCCGTGGCCAGGAAGTGCACAGGTCGGTTGTCCAGTCAGCTCAATACTGCCGTCGTCGGTACGTCCACGGGCCTCGACAGCAGGAACGTGTCGCGCGACGCGTTCTTGCCCCGTGCCTTCCTCTTGTCGACGACTTCTGCTCAGTAGACGATCCTGTTCGTTATTGCTGTGCCAAAAGGATTCAGGTTCATGGCGAGTTGCTGAACAAACAGGGCCACGGAGGTGTTGTAGCGGTCAATGGCCACCACCCCCCAGTGCTTCGGCGCGCCTTCCAGCACTTGCACCATGTGTCGCACCACCGCGGCTGGTTCAGTCTTCGTGTCGATAGATGGCACCATGGAGACCCATGACTTAGCTTCCAAGTACAGCTTAAATCTACAAGATCGCAACCAGCAGACGTTAGATTTTGTAGTATACAAGATCGACAGCAGATCCAAAAAACAGTACCGCACTTGTAGCAGTACCCGGAGCCGCTGTCGCACGCCATGAACATCTTCGTGTCCCATCTGTGGGTGTTTGTCGGGAATGAAGGATTCTCGTCGTGATGCGCTTTGACGACGAAGGAAGCACGCCCTCGTCGAACGATATGCGCGACCCCAGGTGTCAAGCGGATCGGAACGCCCTCGAGATGACTTGCACGGCATTCCGAATCTTCCACACCTTGTCTCCAACCACATCCAGAGTCGTGTTGTCGGCGAAGTAAAGATTGCGTAGCAGCTCGGTGAACCAATAGCGAGCCATGTAGCGACCGAACATTCGGAGTGGGAGCACGCCCTCGAATGTCAGCCCTCAGTGGTGGTGGATCACACGGACTTGTGGACACAGCAAGTTCGCCAGAAGAAGCCCCATCGCGATGCACACCGCGTGCGGATCGAAAGGAGGCTCGCGCCGAAGCCGGGCACGTATCTCTCGCACTCGCTCGACTTGGACACCCCAGTCGTTCGCGGCATTTCTCGTGCTTTGCCTTTACATTTTTGGCTCGACAGTCCAGATTCTGCTGCTTCCAGCGGTTGGCCTCCATGCAGACGTCGACCCACACAGCCATGGGAAGAACACGAAAAAGAGCGAGAGCGACGAACCTGTTGCAAGTCGGGTTTGCGCGGTGGGCCGCCCGGACACGTTCGCCAAGAACGGATACCCGTCGTGCGACGCTTCGCAAGAACTGATGCGGGATACCATTCCATATTCCGGAATGCGTCCATGTCGACGCTCCCCTCCGCGAGCCTAATCTTCCCCACCCATTTTTTTGCCGCCATAAACGCACCTGTGATGTGCTCAAAGCCGCCGTCGGCAGGCTCACCCTCATCTTCTTCTTGTTCACTGCCACTCAAAACGCCAATCTCCTTCTGGTCTTGGTCCTCGCCTTCTCCGCTGTCTGAGTCGAACACGGCAATGTCCTCCTCCGCCTTTAGCTTGTTCGCGTCGTCCTCTTCAAGGGCTGGAAGGATGACATCAGTTGCGCCCATCATCTGTGCAGCTTGGTCTTCTTCGGACTCGTCGCTATGGTTGTCGCCAACGAAAAGCAAGGCTGTCGCAGTTCCCGGGGGCCCATTCGCATCCTCTTTCTCTTCTTCAACGCGAAGAAGCGTCGCCGAGAGGGGTGCCGAAAAGACCAACCGCCGTTGCGTATGAACCTGATCACTACCTTAGCTTTGAGCGACGTCGATCTCATCGGTCGACGGCTGGGCAAGCTCGATCTCGTCACTTGACGGCTGCGCAAACTCAATCTCGTCGCTCGACGGCTGCGCAAACTCGATATCCTGGATCGACGGTTGCATTGAGTGGCTGTCGTAGGTGAAGTGAAGTGCACGCTCGCTCCATCCACTCGGCACGTCCACACGCTCGCCCGCTCGACTCAGCACGTCAGCAGGCTCGCTCGACTCGGCGCGCCCGCACGCTCACTCCGTCCACTCAGCACGTCGGCACGCTTGTTCTCTCGGCTCACCACGTCCGCTCGCTCGTTCGACCTGGCACGCCCATACACTCGCTTGCTTGACCGGGCACGTCCACACTCTTACCCTCTCCACTCGTCGCGTCGAAGCGGTCGCTCGGCTGGCTCGTCTTGTCTGCGCTGTCACACTCTTGGCTCGACGGAAACGTCTAGTGGCTCTCTTGACTAGAATGGTCCACGCTGTTGTACTCTTCGCTCGAGATTTGCGTGAAACTGCTCGCTTGACCCGACGGCTGCGTGTAGCTCCTCCTCTGACTCGGCATGCCCGCGTGGCTGCTCTCCTCACTCTACTGCTTCAAGCAGCTGCTTTCCTGACTCGACGACTGCTTCGACAAACTCGAGTTGCCTCCATGAGGCTCCGGGAGGCGCTCTGGAAGCAACTGCGCGTCCCGGACCTGAGTCACTGGGTGAGCGAGCCTCTCAGCGTTGTACGCGAGTAGAGCTTCTACTCCAACGAAGAAGTCCACGCCTTCGACGAGGTTAGCCGTAGCTACAGGTCAAATGTACCTCCACCGAGTCTCAAGAGCGGCTACTTCTCTAGTTGGAGTTCGCTTACCCTTGCTCCGAAACTCTGTCCATACGTCCCTGTACACCCAGAATTGGCTTGTCAGTATCGGTATCATCACTCATCTCCTGACCCGTCACATACCTGAACTGAGCTGCACTCGGCTCGTAGCGGCCCCTGCCGCGTTCGCTGTTGCTTGGCGCCTTGGACTCCCGCTCCAGATCGTGCACGTCCGAGCTGCGTCGCTGGATACGTGTGTTTGCCGCCAGCGCTCGCTGCCTGCGCGCCAAATCTCGAAATGAGTGGCTTTGGAGGCTGTTGCGGTTTGAATTATTAACTGCAAGAGCCAGGAAGCCGTCCTGTCGCTTTTTGTGTGCTTACTTCGATGACAGTGGCATTGAAGGCCACTTGTTTCCACACCTAGCCGTGTGGTCGAGATCACCAATTTTTGTGCCGAAATTTAGGAAAGGAAATAACTTGGTTTCAGTATTTGCCAGCTTTTTTAAAGCCATTTCCTATTGTTG
>SMMQ01003442.1:2804-13825 GCA_008271595.1 [Pythium] brassicae (nom. inval.) | reverse complement strand
GGGGAGGGGGGGGGGAGGGGGGGCAACTGAACAGTGACGATCGAGAGAGGCCGAAAGACCAGCGAGAGCGAAGCTAGCGAAAGCCGTGTCGTTGTGTGTCGTTGACGAGGTCAACGACCTCGTCAAATCAATGAAGGCTGGCGGAGACTGGTCACTACGCTCCAGCGTTTGTGGCGGTCGCGCTCGGAGCCCACGAATGCCGCGACCCCCAAAACAGGACTACTACTCAACTCTGTACGGCAACGCACCGCAACACACACGTGAGCACACATACCAGTACACACGCAAGTGTACAGTACTGTACCCTTCAAAGGTGCAAAAGCGAAATAAGCAAGGGTTCATTTTCAATTGTTGTCGATTTCACCAATGCGCCGTGCACCACCAGTGCTGCTGCTCCGCGCGCGCGGCTTCGCCACCGCCGCCACGGGCGCGGCGCGGTCGCTGAACCTCACGCCGCTCGTGTCGCCGCTACTACTGCGTCTGCACCCGGACACGGTGCAGCGCCATTCCGCGGCGCTCGCGGCCGAGAACGAGGCGGCGCTCAAGGCGCTCAACCAGTTCCTCGAACTCGCCTCTGCCGGCTGCAACGGCGACACGCGCATTGCGCGGCGACTCGCGCTCGAATGGGACAGCCCCGCAGCCGCCGTGGCACTGCACTTCCACGTGCCGCGGGAGTCGCAGGACGAGCAGCTCGCGCTCGTGAACTACACGATCCGACTTCCCGGCGCGCTGGTGCACCGCACGCTCGCCGGCGGCGGCGACCGCGCGCTCAGTCGCACTGAGAACGCGCTGCAGACGCCGTTTGCGCGTGAGTGGCAGCGCGCGACGAAGCGCATCCTACGAGAGCTCTTCGAGGCGGCGGCCATCCCGCTGGACGGCGAGCGCCCCACGGCGCTGGCGCGCTGGCTCGAGGAGGACGACGACGTGGCCCCCGAGTTCCAGCACGGCGTGAACGTCGCGGCGCACAACCGCGCAAGGCAGCGCGAGCACGAGGCGTTCGACAAGGTCTTCCACTCGATGCTGACAGGCGAGCGCAACATTGTGTTTGCGACCACGACGGGCTTGGAGGACGGACCGAGTGCGTACTTACTGATGTGGTGTGGTGCACATTATGTGCGGACGGGAAGTACACATGTTAAATACTGACTGTCACTCTTTCCAGCGGAACAGCACGCGGTGCTCATGAGCCTCATCTCTGAGCGCTTGCGCCTCCCAAAGCTCCAGACCGCCGAGCAGCGGCAGGTCGTGTTCAACTGGATCGCGAACTTCCTGCTCATGCACTTCCTCGAGCTGCGGCTGCACAGCCTCGTGTGGAACAAAGTCACGCTGCTCGTGACGATCGACGAGTCCGTGGCGCGGCCGGAGGTGTCGTGGGACGATGAGCAGCCGGAGCTCGGCATGGGCTTCCTCATCCCCGCGGGCACGGACGCGAACGCGCTCGTGGACTTTCTGTACGAACACGTCGACGCGCTCGAGGCCGCGCTCGCAGTCAAAGTCAACGTGCGGGCGACCCGCGCAAGACGGCGCGCGCCATCGTCGGCGACAGAGGAGGAGATGACCGGCGCCCGCAAGGGGAAGAAGCAGCGCAAGCCGCACTTCTACTCGCGCGAGGTCGCCGCGATGTTCCGGAGAAGCTGAGACGTCGCGTCCATCTCGAGCAGCGAGCGGCTGCGGCACGCGGCCAGCTGCTCTTGCAGCGCGCCGAGCTGCGTCGCCATCGTCGTGTTCGCGAGGAGGAAGCCGCCGCCGCCCATGCTCGGCTGCGTAAAGCGCACCAATCGAAGCGTCTCTGCTGCCGCGTACACGCGGTGCTTGTACTTGCTCGCTCGATGGCGATTCGCACCGTTCTGGGCCTGGCGCTCGCGGTGCCACTTCCACGCCAGCTGCACGAGGAACGCGGCCGCGTGCTTCTGCCGGCGCGCAAAATCGTGGAACTCGACGACGTCGAGCACGACCTTTTCCTGCGGCGAGATGAGCAGCGCGTCGATGAGCACGACGCGCAGCAGGCACGTGATGATCGAGCCGCCGACGATCGCGCCGAGCACGATCGTAAGCTTGCCGCCGAGCGACTGCGGCGCGATCTCGCCATACCCGACGCTCGTCATCGTGACGATCGCGAGCCAGATCGCCTCGTTGATGTTTGTGAGCTGCTCGTTGCGGCCGCTGCACGACGCGAGTGAGCACTGCGCGTCAGCCACACAGGGCAGTATAGTAGCAGCAGCTGTGCTGACAGCACCGCAGCGACGCACCGCTCGACAAAGTTGAGAGCGATTGTCGTGAGCACCCAGTCGACGCCGAGCGCCGCCACGGTCGCCAGGAACGGGAACTTTTGGAACGCGCACTTGGCCGTGAACCAGACGCTCGTGGCGTCCACGCGGTGGAACGCGGTCGTGAGGTGCGCGTAGTACGGCGACGCCGACGCACTGAAGCCGAGCGTGTTGCGGAGGAAGCGCCCGAGCAGGTAGATGCGGACCAGCACGAGCACGTCTGCCATGGCCACGCGCATACCGTCAGCTCCCGAGCCGCTACAGTATGCCGCCCGTCCACGGTTCCGCTGCCGCACCGAGCTGGTCGAGGTAGAAGTTCGCGTCCCGCTGCCACTGAAGAGATACGAGGCTCGACATTCCTGGCGGCACGTGGAACGCGCACACTACGAGCTCTGCGAGGAATCGGCTGCAGAGAAGTATTAGCCGCATGAGTTAACGTGAGCGTCTCTCGCTGTCGTATGCCCTCGGAGTCGTCTCTGGAGGGCCTCAGCATCTCAGCACCCACCCGCGCAGTCCGGACGACGAGTTGAAGAGCTTGGCTCGCGGAGCCACTTGCTTCGTCTCGACGAGGATCCGACACTCGACATCTGCCACATCCATGCATACAAAGAGGTATGCATGTGTCAAGGAGAATGCGAGTGTGCAACACGATTCCCAGAGCCAACGCGTACGGTAGCGGAGCGCGAGCGCGGCCACGAGCGCGAGTGTCGCGCCCGAGAGCGCGCACTTGAGCGCCAGAAAGCCCGTCGACGGCGCCAGCGCCTTTGCGTCTCTCTGCTGGCCTTGGATCTCGCCCCAGATGAGCTCGCTCTCGACCATGACGCACGCAATCGTAACGAAGGCCAGCAGGAACATGGTATTCTCCAGGCGACTCCGGGACTTGGTGAGCTTGCGCATGACAGAAAAAATGTGAGCAACGAGTGAGTGAGCGGGTGGGTGGAACTGAAACGTGGACTCCACGCGCGAGCGTAGAAACCTGGTGGACGCAGTCGAGGCGCTGCAGTGTCGCGACTGTCGCGCGCCATGCCGGCGTCGACGCCTCCGAGCAGCTCATGGCCTCCGATCTATGAAAACTGAAAAAATGAACCCATGAAGCATTTTTTTGTTAAATTTCGCTTTTTTTCGTGAGATTCTAGTGAGGTTTTTAACCGGTTGTCCCTCCTGATACTGACAGCCGAACAGCATGAGTGACGACGGGGGGCGCAACTCGTCGCCCGCGCCGCCCGCGTTCACGCTCCCGACGCGGAGCAGCCCCGTGTCGCTGTCGTCGCTGCTGTCTTCCGAGAGCGACCACTGCCCCCATCCAAATGCGACAAGCGCCACCGACTCTGTCGCGCCGATTACACTGCCGCCGCCCTCGTCGCGGCGGCCGCGTGGCGCGCTCTCAAACCTCATGAACTCCCCGATGGACGACGACCCGCGTAGCCCACAGGTGCGCAGAGAAGACGCGGCGGCGCCGACAGTGGCGCCGGCGGACGTGCTCTCCCCGGCGCCCGAGTCCCCTCGCAGTGCGCTCGACCACAGCGGCGGCGGCGGCGGCGGCGGCGTCCTCGACACGCTCTCGGACCTCGGGACGCTGCAGCGCGCACTGCAGCGCGCTGCGCTCCGACTGGCGACAGCTGACGAGGGCAGCGGCGGTCCGCCTGTTAAACGCCAGAAGAAGGGGAAGCATGGCCGCAAGCCCAAGGCGAGCGCGATAACAACAGGTGCGTTCGTTCTCGTTGGGCGGCGTGCGTCGTGATCCAGTGGTCATAATCGCAAGTGTGCGAGACGCTCACGAGAGCTGCAGCTGCGTACGCTACAGACGAGAGCGCCGCGGAGATGCACAAGTGCGTCGAGCTGCTGAGCCTGCGCGTGCAGAACGAGGCGGCGGCGCGCAGCGACACCGTGCGCTTCTGCTTGGCGCTGTGCAGCGAGCTGAGCGAGAAGGACCCGATCGAGAAGAGCGTGGTGAAGCGGCCCAAGGGCGAGCTGGACGTCGACGCGACGCTGGCGGCGCTCACGCACAAGCCGCTGTTCGTCCAGCTGCTCTCGGTCGTGCGGCGCGCAGTGTTGAGCGCGGACGACGACGGCGCGCGCGAGCTGCTGGCGCAGGTCCTCGCCTGGTGTTGCGCGGCGCCGACGCCGGCGCACTGGAGCTGGGTGCTCGCGTTCGTCGGCCAGCACAACTCGTTCGCTGTGCTGGAGTTTCTCGTGCACTCGCTGATCTTCAGCGGCTCCGACCAGGAGGACGACGCTCCTGTCGCCGTCCCAACGATCGAGTACCTCGTTGCGCAGAGCCCGGCGCAGCTCGTGGACATTGTCCGCGACCTCGTCGACGCTGTCGCGTCCGAGGCGGCTGTTGAGGTCCGCGGCAAGTCCCCACTGTGGCTCGTCAAGCGCCTGGTGTCAGTAGCGACGCAGCATCCCGTGTTCCTCCGCGCCTGTGACGACAGTCTGCAGTTCTTCGTGACGAAGGACTTGGTGCTCCGTGTGGCGTCGAAGCCGCAACAGAGCGCTGAAGCCGACGACGCGGAAGCGTCTCCGCTCTCAGATCTGCTCCTTCAGCTTTTAGAGCGTCGTTCGGCCGAGATGGCGCACTCGAGTTTCCAGCTCATCCTGCTGCTCCAAGCGCTGTCGACGCCCAGCTCCGACGTTGAGGATCTGCCACTCGCGTCGACAGCGGAGCTCGCTGGTGCAGCAGCGGAGCTTCTCACGCAAGTGCTGGTGCTGGCCGAGCGAGAGGCGGCGCCACGGCCGCTCCTGACCGCAGTGCAGCGCTTCCTGCCGTACATCTGCCAATCCGCGCTCCGGAGCCTGCGACCGCCCCAGCGTCCAGCTGAGATGCTGTCGTTCGAGCACTGGCGACGGTGGCTGGAGCTGATCGCGCGGCGCGGCGCGCACGCAGAGGTCACGACGCAGTTGATCGACGCCGACTTGATGCTGTCCGAGGTGTCCGAGCGCGCTTCAGCGTCGTCGTCGTCGTCGCCGTCGCCCGCCTTGTCGGCAGAGGCTGTTGCCCCGGAAGACGCGAAGCTTAGCGAGCTGCTGTCGAGCATCTTGGCGCCGCTCTCCGCCGACTATGTCGCGTTCGTGAAGGAGATGATGCGCTCGTGCAATGCGTCGGCCCCTCGCGCTCGCCAGCGCCGCGTGCTGCGCATCCTGCAGGCGCTCCTGCGGCAGAACGGACACGACTTGCAGCAGTCGCGCGACGACAGCGGCCGCCAGCTGCCTGTCGACCTCCGCGTCGTGTCGGGACTGACGATCGGGGACGCGGTCGAGCAGATTGTGCGTGTCGAGCCCTGGAGCGAGACCTGGAGGCGCTTGGAGATGTGGAAAGGAGCCGAGGGTGTAAACGCGTGGGAAGGGTTCGTGGACCTCGCGTGCTCGCGCGACCCGGAGGTGGCGTCGCGCGCGCTCGCGCTCGTCTCGCAGACGCCGTTCCAGGCGCTGGAGGACCCGATGTGGCAGTACCGGTGCCTGCGCAAGCTCACGTCGGTCTTCTTTCACCTGCTGCGGCAGTTCCGCGCAGAGAGTGTGAGCGCAAAGGTGGCGGCTGGGCTTGGCGGTGCGCTCGAAGCGAGCGAGACCCAGCAACGGCTCGAGACGATGAAAGCCGTGCTCTTCCGCGTGCTCGCGCTGGACGGCGGCGTCGCGCACTACGCGTCGTCGGTGTCGACGACGTTCGCGTCGCTCTGGATCGACGCGTTGTTCAGCACGACGTCGCCGACGAGCGTCCCGACGCACTTCCCGAACCGCGTCAACTTCTCGACGGGTGGCGACGACGCGTGGGACTCTGGCGCCAACGACCGCGTCGTGATCCGCTCCGAGCGCACGATCAGCTCCAAGTGCACGAACCTGCAGGCGTCGCAGGTGATCACGCAGGTCTCCGACACGCTCGTGTACCGCAAGGCGCTGGACGCGTCCTGGGAGCGCGAGATGGACGCAGCGCGCACGTGCAGCATGTTCGCGACGGACGTCGTGCTCCAGCTGCTGAGCTCGACCGTGGCGTCCAGCGCCGCCGCCGCCGCCGCCGCTGCGACTGGCGGCCGCTTCGGCAGCAGCGACCACGTCGAGCGCAAGCTGAAAACCGTGACAGAGCTGCTGCTCGAGCGCGCGATCCCGTGCTGCGGCATCCCGAGCGACGACGTGTACAAGGAGACGCTGCCGAACCGGTCGAGCCACGACATGGACCTGCGCATCGAGCAGTGGCTGAACCACTTCCCGTCGTTCCTGCCGCTGCTGCGCGCTGTCGTCGTGGCGTCGGCGTCTGTCGGCTCGACGCAGAGTCTGCGGCTCGTCCCGCTCGTCAAGTCCGCGCTCGTCGTGCTGCTCGGCCACTGGAACAGCGTCAAGGGCGAGCTCTCGCGCGACAACATGGACGTGCCGCCGTACATGCGCAACCGGAACCAGCTCGCGCTCACGTGCGAGCTCGTGCAGATCCTGCGCCTCACAGGGTGGCTCCCGCCCCCGCTCGGGCGGACAGCCGAGCTGCTCCCGCTCACGACACCGGCCGACATCCGCGGCATCCTCTTCAGCTGCTGGTTCTACCTGAGCGATCATCCGCCGTCCGACGGACTCACGCCGACGTCGTCACGCGCGGCGTCGCCGACGTCGGCCGCGTCGTCGCCGTCGGCAACAGGCGGGGGCGGCGGCGGCGCGAGCAACAGCCACGCGCACGTGCCGCTCGAGTTCTACCTCGTGCCGCTGCGCAAGGCGCTGCACACCAACATCCGCAAGATCGGCGCCAAGTACCCGCTCTTCATGTGCTGAGCGAAACCGCGAGAGAACGCACAAGAGCAACAGCACACCCGATTCCAGATCCGCAATGCGAACTGCACATTCTTGTTGTCGTTGTTTGTACACACTGAACGACGCATCAACCGTCCGGCGCCGATCGTGTCGCGCTTTTCCGCTTACAACGCCAGCGCCGCCGACGCCGCGAGTGCGAGGAGCGACACGGCGACGCCCGCAGCGCTCGTCGCGATTGCGCTGTTCCCCTTGTCTGTCGAGCTGCCGCCGCCGCCCGATCCGGGCGCCACCGTCCCGGCCGTCGCGCTGTTGGTCGGCGCCTTGGTGGCGTCGATCGCCGTGGCCTTGCCCGTCTTCTTGAACGCGTTCGCCTTCTTCCCGTTGCACACTGGCTGCAGCGCGGAGCACTCGTGCGCTTTGCCTGTGACACGAAGAAGCACGATCCGACGGTCCCCCAATTCTGCGCGTCAGGCTCTCTCTGTACTCTCTCGCAACGCATCGCCAGCCAACGAACGGCGCGTTGACGTACCGGCTGGGGTGCTCGGCAGCGTCGTCTTGACCGCGCTCGGACACGTGAGGATCTTGTCGCGCTTGGGCGTGTAGCTGTCGAACTTGACGGTCGAGCTCTTGGTCGTCGTGTACGCCTTCTTGAGGTTGTCGTACTCCGGGTACGGCGTGTACTTGCACTCGGTCTTGACGTTGTCGCAGTCGTCCGGCTGGAAGTACCCGATCCCGAACTTGCCCGGGTCCTTCGTCTTCGCCAGCTCTGATCACAGTCCACACAAAATTGGGTGAGCAATGACGGACCACCCGATTACAAGACCCCCGTCCACCTAGTTTTGGGCTTTTAGTGCGACTGTGAAGCAACGCACTTTTGGTCTTGGCGAGGTTCATGACCTCGGTCGTGAACTCGAAGACGTTGCCGCCGACGATCACGTCCGTCATCCCGGCCTCCTCGTTCATCCACTTGGCGTCGTAGAACGAGCGCTGGTTCTCGAAGCCGTCGACCGTGTTCTCGCCCTCGTTGCAGCCGAACTCGCCAAACATGATCGGCCGCGAGTAGCCCGTGTCCGCGTACTCCTTCATGAGCGTCGTGAGGCCCGTCGACTGCGTGTACTCCTTGTGCGTGAGCGGGTCGCACTCGACGTACGGGTTCGAGCCGATCCACTCGGCGCGCGAGTTCTCGTCGCCGTCCACGGGGCAGTCGTAGTACTGCAGCCACTGGCTGCGCGGCGGAATGTCGGCAATGTCCAAGCCGATCGGCACCTGCCGCAGGCTGCCGGCGCAGCTGCCCGCGTACTTGCGCGCGTCGCGGATCATCGCCTTGACGCACGGCGCCACGGTCACGCCCTTGTCGCCGCCGATGTTCACCAGGTTGGGCTCGTTCGCGACGCTGAACGCCTGCACAGAACAGCAGGAAGCGGGGGGTTAGCGACGAGTGGTGCGGCGCATGCGACATCTGCACTCAACTAACTGCGCCGTGCGGGCCTCACCAGCGTGTTGTCGTAGACCGCAAAGGCGTTGTAGACCATCTGCATGCGGGCGAACATGGCGTCCGGGTAGCACTTGGGCGGCTCGGCTTCCTGCACAGCGCAGCCCTCGCACGGCGCCGCCATGCCCACGAGCACGTAGATGCCCGCCTCCGAGCACGCACACATGAACTTGTCGTGCGACTTGCTCGGGTCCACCGAGTACAAGCGGACGGTGTTCACGCCGAGGTCCTTCATGACCGCGATGTGCTTGGTCCAGATCGCTTCGTGCTCGTCCACGGTCCAGTCGTAGTTCTTGACGTTCGACATGTTGCCCGCGTTCGGCGTGGGCGAGTACGCCATGCCCTTCATCCGGAACTCGAGCCCGGTCTCCGAGTCGAAGAACTTGTTGCCCTTGGTGATCACGTGCGGCACCCACGCGTCGGCATTTTGCGCCGCGAAAAGCCCCGCTGCGGCCACAAAGAGCACGCAAGCCGAGCGACCGAACGCCATTGTACAGTAGTTGAAGGCGCTGCTGGCGGAAGAGACCTGGGGCTTGAGAGACGCACGCACACAGCACGCGGAGCTCCTTGCTGGTGATCGACGGCGAGTTGGCGAATGACTAGGATCGTTACTTCTTGAGTAACGGCGAACCGCAAATAAATCAGTGGGTAACAATCGGTGGCAGTAGAAAGTATCCTGGATTTTGGCCAGTAATATCTGGGTGCAAAATGGGTAACTATCTTTTTTGTGACAAAATGGTGCCTTGACGTGCGTATAAGCTGGTTTCGCCGCGTCAGGGACGTGGGGTTAGCACGATTGCTATCGCCACGTCGACGCGTTTTGAATGGCGCCACGAAAACGAGCAAAAGGCACAAAAGGTCGCTCGTCACACCACTTCGCCGACGCGACGCTCGACGCGTAGCGATGACGACACAGCTGCTGGTCGTGCGCGTGGACTTGCTGCGCGATCGACGCACGTACGTGGCGACGCTGAAGAGCTGGCTGTCGGAGCTTGCGATTGATGGCGCGCGCCTGGCGACCACCGGCTCGCTGCACCTATTGGTGGTGGCGGCGTCGTCCGCACAGCTCTCGCAGCTGCTCGCGTTCTTTACGGAGCGGCCAATCGACACGGACGCCAAGGGCGCGGTGCGACACGCTCTTGTTTGTGTGGCCGTTTGTTTGCGCGTCTTGCGTGGCTTACACTGTCGATCTTGTGTGTGCACCAACAGCTGTGCGTCGACAAGTTCATCGACGTGCTCGGCCAGAAGACAGTGGACGACCCGCCGGCACTCAAGGGCTTCCTCGAGATGAACTTCCTTGTGCGTTGCGCTGCTGCGTGGCTTTATTTGACTCGGAGCGTATGCGTCACTCACGGCGCACGGTGGTGTGAGCGACAGAACACGGCGATGCTCGAGCGGATGCTTGTGGGCGAATGGCGCGCAGACAAGCAGTGGCTCGACGAGGCGCTGGCCACGCCGCGCACGAAGGCGTTTCTGGCGTGGCGCGCGGCGTCGAAAGCGCAGCGCAGCGAGCGCCGCAAAAAGTCGGCGCAGGAGAAGCACGCGGCGAAGCAGCAGAAGCGCGAGGCACAGGAAGTAGCGGCGGCGGCGGCTGCGAAGACGCTTCGAGACGAGGCGGCTGACGACGCGGGTGCCGACCACAGCGATAAGGGAGAGGAGGAGGAGGACGGAGACGAAGGAACTGACGACAAGCAGAGCGTAGTGCGCACGGAATCTCCAGCGACGCACCACACTGGCGACGAGAAGCAGCAGCCAAACAAGAAGGCGGACGTGAGCCACAAACGATCAACTCCGAGTCCGACGCCAACGCCAACGCCGACTCTGAACGCGCAGCACCAGCAGCCAAAGAAGAACAAGAAGAGGCGCAAGGCGCAGCGCGATCGTCTGCAGGGGAGCAAACAAGCGAAGGGGCAGCAGAAGTGAGGAGGAACGAGGGGCAGTGTCGTGTCTTCAGCATCACATGACGAAAGCAGTCCGATTAGAGAAATATTCCGATTCCATTTTATAGGATGGTTCAGTTGGATCCGTGAATTTGAGGACCCGCCCCCATTCGACTCATCCATTCAGTTTATATGTGAAAAGTCCAATTGGTGCGATTCAGGGGCCGGAACAGGAAAGAGAAAGTCACTTTTCCAACTTTCGCCGCCTCGAGAAGAAGCAGGCAGGCAGGCAGGCAGGGGTAGCAAAAGCAGCGCACGAGGCGGCGCGCGTGAGAGCGTCTCCGAGTGCCTCGAGTCCGCCGCATCATGATGACGTCCGTCGACTTTTCTGGCCGCCAGCAGAGCGCGCGCTTCCCGCCGCCACCGCAGCAGCGGCCGCTGCATCCGCTGACCATGTCGCCCGCCGCCGGTGCGTCGCTTGCTTGTGTGTAGCATCCACCACTGTGCGCCTCTTCTTGTGCGTGCGTGCCTGTGTGTACGTGTGCGCTGACGGGTCGCTCGCGCGCACACAAGCAGAAGCCGGTCGCATGAAGACCGAGCAGGTGGTGCTCGAGCTCCTCTACAAAGCAGCGGAGCTCGTGGTGCAGTCCC